>JAGFBZ010000178.1:1875000-2169855 GCA_018398805.1 Hirundichthys speculiger
AACATGAAAAAAAGCACACGGCAAGCTGGAAACGTCAGTATTTGAGAGGAGCGAAACATACACAAAATTGCCAAAATTATTTGCTCACTCATCCAGATGATCAGAATCAGGTGTTCCAGTCACTTCCATGTCCACAGGTGTATAAATTAATCACCTAGACATGCAGACTGTTTCTAGAAACTTTTGTGAAAGAATGGGTCTCTCTCAGGAGCTCAGTGAATTCCAGGTGGAACTGTGATAGGATGACACCTGTGAAACAAATCCAGTCGTGAAATTTCCTCTCTCCTAAATATTCTACAGTCAACTGTCAGCTGTTTTATAAGGAAATGGAAGTGTTTGGGAACGACAGCAACTCAGTCATGAAGTGGTAGGACAGGTAAACTGAGGGGGCGGAGTCAGAGGATGATGCAGAACATAGTGAGAAGAGGTCACCAACTTTCTGCAGAGTCAATCACTACAGACCTCCAAACTTCATGTGGCCTTCAGATTAGCTTAACAACAGAGCAGAGAGCTCCATGAATGGGTTTCCATGGTGGAGCAGCTGCATCCAGCCAGACATCACCAAGAACAATACAAAGCATCAGGTACAGTGGAGTAAAGCAGCCACCACTGGACTCTAGAGCAGTGGAGGAACGTTCTCTGGAGTGAAGAATCACACTTCTCCATCTGGTGATCTGATGGAAGAGTCTGGGTTTGGTGGTTTCCAGGAGAACGGTACTTGTCTGACTGCATTGATCCAAGTGTAAAGTTTGGTGGAGAGGGGGTTATGGTGTGGGGTTGTTTCAGGAGCTGGGCTTGGCCCCTTAGTTCCAGTGAAAGGAACTCTGAATGCTTCAGCAGACCAAGACATTTTGGACAATTCCATGTTCCCAACTTTGTGGGACCAGTTTGGAGCTGGTCCCTTCCTCTTCAACATGACTGTGCACCAGTGAACAAAGCAAGGTCCATAAAGACATGGATGGAAGAGTCTGGTGGATGAACTTGACTGGCCTGCACAGAGTCCTGACCTCAACCTGATAGAAGACCTTTGGGATGAATTAGAGCAGAGACTGAGAACCAGACCTTCTGGTCCAACATCAGTGTTTGACCTCACAAATGTTCTTCTGGAAGAATGGTCATAAATCCCCATAAACACACTCCTAAACCTTGTGGACAGCCTTCCCTGAAGAACTGAAGCTGTTCTAGCTGCAAAGATGGACCCACATCATATTGATTAAGAATGGGAGGAGCTAAAGCTCATATGGGAGTCAAGGCAGGTGACGAATACTTTTGTAACATTTAGTGCATGTTAGACGGCGGAAATATGAACCTGCATGTAAGCAAAGCAATTTTGGGGTCAACAACCAAACTGTACATGTTTGGATCGGTTCCAGGCTGAAAGAGAACCTGAGCAGGATGAAGCAGGTTATTGAAATGCATCGGTTTTAGTTGAAAGAAGAGGTCTTCACGGGTCCACTTTCATGGACCCGAACCCAAATGGGCCAGTGAAAATTCGACCCGAAACCGATCTGACCCGAGCTATTATCATAAGTCCGGGAGTCTGAAACCAAATTGACCCGCAATATTTGGAGCCGGAACCGACCCGACCTGAGTCTTTAGTTTCCGACCACAAACCGAACCGAGTTACCCTAATAGAACCGAGACACCCGAATAGAACCGAGACAATACAGCCTTTAGTTTCTCAAGTTAAAATTGTCTAGCGTTAAATAAACTTGATTTTATTACCTAAAGTTGTCTTCTTCTACCAGGTTCAGTTGCTACATAGGCTACGTGATGTAAACAACAATAATTTCATGTCGTTATTTTCTTTGTGTATACAGATGCTATTGATAGCAACTGCTAACGCTAATAGCCTACACCGGTCAGGACGTATCGTGAATATGTTCTCTCATCCAGCGTTGCCAAGTTGGTGATCTGTTGTGCTTTACAGCTGCCGGGCAAACCGGTAATAACACGCTACGGAAACACGATTGTTTCATGACAAACATCCCACGTTAAATAATAATAATTAAACTGCCCCGAGTCCTGACATTGGCTGCCACCGCCAACATCTTTACCTCTCTCAAGTAAACGCAGACCCAGCCTGTCAGAGAGCACCGACCGGACCCGAGACTAACTTGTACTGATTCCGACCCAAACCCGGAGTCACATCTTTTGAATGGACCCGAGATCCGATTCGGGTCAGGTCGGAACCTCGAGTTTTCGGGTTGTTCCGAAGACCTCTAGTTGAAAGTCTAACCACTGTTGGATCATTTATTTTAATAATGAAGCTCATGTGGATGTAGAAGCGAGAATATGACTGTGTTTTCTTTAATCTGCCACACTTTCTGGTTCCTGTTCTATATATAGTAATGAGCAAAAGGTAAATAATTAATCAGTGCTTAAAATGGTACAGTGAAGGTAAGTGTTCATTGTTGGAGGAAAAATGTTCATTCTGAGGTGCGCTGATGAAAAATAGACTACATGAAAAAAAGGGGTTGTTTATAACAACCTGGTTTGGTTGTTCGGTTTGATGATGCGACTGCAGCATTTTGAATTAATTCAAGATTCAAGATTTCTCTATTGTCATTTCACGCTTTAAAAAAAATACACAGGCTGGAATGAAATATTGTTTCTCACCAGCTTTCTGCAGTGCAAAAAATAGTTTAAAAATATATAAAAAATAAGCTCACATACAGTCAAGGAGTCACATGAATCAGTCTTAGATGATAAAAAAAAAAAATAATGGTAACAATAAATGAATTGATGAAGCTTTAAAAGCCTCTGAGTCATGGATTTAAATGCCCAAGACGTCACGCTGAAAGTGGAGCGCCGCTTCCACCATTGTTCCCCGCTCTCGTCTTTTTTATGTGAGCATCTACTACAGGGGTGTGCCAGTAAAACAGCTCTACCCCCTTTTATTTTTTTCTCCTCGATTTGGCAGAAGGACAAAGCATTCAAAGAGAAAGAAACGTTCCTTTCTGAGGCGGGGAAAGGTTTCAACCCAAAAAAAAAAAGGCTGGAAGAAAGAAACTCAGAGGTTGTCCAACATTTGTATGTGTTTCTGCTGCCTTCAGTGCGCCTGAGGGAACAAGCAGAGGGCTACATATTTGTGTTGTTGTGTGCCCGTTTTATGCTGCGCTTCCCTGCTGAGCGAGGCTACGCAGCGCGGATCGAGGGGCCACGCTGGAATGCCTGTAATGCAGTGTGGAAACTGTGACTGCGTTTGATTTAAATGGTTTCAGATGCACTTTTTGGAGGTGCACAGGAAGGAACAGCTGGCTGCTGCGACTGCTGATATGCACAAAAAAAGAGTTTTTTGGCTGTTAGCGTAACCCCACAGGCAGGTTTCAGTCAGGATCCTGCCAACTTAAAGGCCCTGCTCTTACACGGCTGGAACAAGAGTTTATATCCTCACTGTCTGACATTAAATCAGACTAAACTTCTCCTGTGTTCGGTATGTTTAGGATTACCAAAATTGTCTCTATTTGCTAAATTGCAGAATAATGAGAGAGGGAATTTAATGGAGATTTTTTTTTAAATAATTTCTTCAGTCAGATGTTTTTATATACAGTGGTACCTCTACTTACGAAATTAATTGGTTCTGGAAGTAGTTTCATAACCTGAAAATTTCGTAAGTAGAGACGCGTTTTCCATGTAAATGCCCTAATCCGTTCCAAGCCCCCCAAAATTCAAACACAATTTTTTTATAAATTATAAATAATACATAAAATTACATAAAAACTTGTAAGAAATACATGTTAGAACTAGAAAAGCACTCGGAGAGCGCAGACCTCCACCAAGCAAAAAATTTGAAAGTGATCCAGAATCCAGGATTTCTTCCGGATCACACCCAAAATGAAATCAGTTCTTAACTCCTGAAAATTTAATCAAAATCCATCCTTAACTTTTTGAGTTATCTTGAACACAGACAGACAGACAGATAAACGCCGGCAAAAACATAACCTCCTTGGTGGAGGTAATAATTGTCCATTTACCTGGGTTGCTGGGTTACGCTCATACAGACAAGGGGCCATTCTAGCCAATGGGATGCCAGGAAGCTGCTAAGTGATAGCTAATGGCAGAACAGCTCGGACGCACCACTTTCAAACTGAGATACAGAGCTGACAGCTATGTTTACGTTCAGTAAACTCTGGGAGCTGCGAGTAGCAGTGCTACTGTATTTTTGCCTTTGGTATCCTGAAATTTCTTTCGTAACAAGAGGCAATATTTTCCCTTTGAGGCGATTCGTAACCTGAAAATTTCCTATTTAGAGATGTTCGTAAGTAGAGGTACCACTGTACTTCTTGTTTATATTTCTCTTTATATTTCGTTTGGTCAGAAGCTTCCAAAGCCATGACATCATCAGCAAAGCTCTCCCAAACTGTCTGAAGGAAAAATAAATGGCATCTTGGTGTATGTACACTTCTGGCTCAGCTCCTTTTTAGATATGTCTTTTAAAAACCTTCTCAAACACTGTAGATTTCTTTGGATTTATGTGGTTGATAGTGGATGAGCCAAAGGGGACAAAAATCAAGTAAAAAAAAAAAAAATCAAAGGCTACTTTGAGGAACAGTTTGGAAAAGAAAAGTTTCCTTTCTTGGTAAGTATAACAAGAAACAAGTGCTGTTTTTTCATACTGTGCTCAAATCCAGTGGATTTAATTCTCCTTTTGGGTCCTTTGACTTTCTGCTAAACTGGACTAATCCAAAGTTACCACTCTGACTCGCAGTTTAAGTTTAAGGCAGGGGTCCCCAATCTCGGTCCTGGAGGGCTGCTGTCCTGCAGGTTTTGTGTGTTTCCCTGCTTTAACACACATGATCCTAATTATTGGCAGTCATCAAGATCAGCACATGTCTGTTAGTGACACAGTCACTTTTATCAGGGTGTGAGGAAGGAGGGTAACATCTACACGCCAACCTGTGTCCATCCATGTTCACATCCAGGTCGCAGCTTAGGTTGTTGTTTCTTTCGACCAATGAGCTTTGTGAAACTAGTCGCAGACGGAAGGCTGAACTGGGACCGACAGCACTTGACCGGAGCAGCCGACCTGCAACCTCGTTTCATGAGCTGCACATCTTCACAACTCAAGCTGAGTGATTTTATCGATACTGCGATATATATCGATATCGGCCGCGGGTACTGATATTCTAAGCTTCTTTGAAAACCCCGTGTCCCACCTTTAAAAGCTTGCAAGCAACAATTTGCACTGTTTAAATAAATGAAACTATTTTTCTCAACAAATCTTTTATTCATTTTGTCCAGCATTTCAAGCTGCCTGTCAGCCATATAATGTGTAATTGATGCTTTCAGTTCAATAAATTCAAACAAAGTCACTGGAACACTCACAAGATGTCACCAAAATCACTTTGTCCCTTTAAAATCTTTCAGAAAAGGATGTAAATGTATCTTAAAATGAATATCGATATACAGTGATTCCTTGCCAATTCTCGCTTTAAGGTCCGTGGTTTTAGTTATTCGTGGAATTTTCAGAAATATATATATATATATCTATATCTATATATATATATATATATATATATATATATATATATATATATCATAAAAAAATCAAGAAAAAAATCGCAGAAGATTCACAGGATGTTGTCCACGTTCTCTCACAGTGAAGAAATACTGTGAACCAGCCTGGCCCCTTTTAAGAAGGTAGGGTAATGGTGTGGCCTTATGGGTAATGTAGTGTGTGTGTCGTGGGACGGTAAACTAAAATGGGGTTGGATGAAAAGTGGACTTTTCTATTGTTGTTGTTAGCATGTTAGCTGCTAATTACGAGCCAAAAATAGCACAATACCAGCGGTTTCTTTGCTAGGGTTCAGAGATCAGAGGCTGTGAAGGTAACAGAAAGACCACAGTTGAGCCTCTGTCTTGTTAAGGGATCACTGTAATGTGTAATTGATGCTTTCAGTTCAGTTAATTCAAACAAAGTCATTGGAACACTCACAAGATGTCACCAAAATCACTTTGACTCTTTAAAATCTTTCGGAAAATGATGTAAATGTATTGTAAGATGAATATCGATATATATTGCACCGTGAGCCAAATATCGCGTATCGCATTGTATCGCGAGATTATTGTATCGCTACAGCCCTATTCACAACTGTGACAGGGCGGTGCGCTAGCAGCTACAGAGAGCTGATGTTGGTGGAAAAAAAAAACTCTCGGAAAGAGAAATCTGCAGCACCTCGAAAAAGTATTTTGTGGACAGGGATGCTCCAGCATGTTTACCTTGTTTGTCAGGCCTCTGGTCACGGCGGAGATAATAATTCATCGTAACACTGTAGATAAGTGAGAAAACATAATACAGACAAATAACGCGGCGTTGGGAGTGAATGGAGAGCAGTGAGCGCTCTGCTAACATGGTGAGAATTGCAAACGAATTTAGAAAGAATTCCGTGTTTTTTTTGTTTTTAGTTTGCTTGTTCTCATTTCATACCCTTTTCTTTGCTGTCTGGCACACAAAAGTAATTTACTTCATGAGGAGGAACTGTTGTTCCGTTCCACAGTCTGGGAGTGTTATTGCGGGCGCACGTGCGTCCTCGGACGCGCGCGAGACACACAATCACGCCTCCCCTGCAACCTACCTGCACAGTGTGCAGACGAGATAAGGCTGCATCAAATACACAACACAGTATTGATTTCCATGCCAGCCAATCTCACCCAATCAAAAAAGGTCACGCTGTGTAGAAATCAGAAAGAGGCCTCTTTGTTTCAGAATTGCTTGCCGGGCCGCCTTCAGGCAGACGGATCCGGCGAGTTAGACGGTTTGAAGCGTAACGTTTTTCATCTGTGGCTAACCACCTCGTCCAGCGACGGAAATTGGAAAACAGTAGTGATGTCTGACCAGCGTAATGGCTCAGATACCGGTGTGTGAAAAAACGGATTTTTTTTTTTTTTTTTGGTCTGGGTTGTTCTAATGTATGGTGAACTTACAGTCATTACAATCACCGGCGGCCAGCGTGAATCTAATTTCAGATTCAGATTCAGCCTTCAGCCTTCGTCTGTGTCTGCGGCTCAGAGAGACGTGATAAACAAGACAATTCAGACGTTTGGGGCTGCTGGGAGAATTTTACAGCCTTCCTACGGGCTCTGCGTGGCGCTGGTCGGGACGGGGGGTTTGGGAGGCGCCTCTATGTTGCCCGGGTCACCCCTAGGTGCATCAATGAGCCGATGCGGCGTTTGAAGTTGGCCTTCGACTCTCCTTCGGCTCTCCAGGCTTCAGCGTCCACCCTTCTGTCCTCCCTTCTTTCACGGGCGACACCACAGATGCAGGCAGATGCTCGGTCGTGTACGTCGCCAGCAGGAAACGCCTCGCTTCCTCTCTTTCGGCGCTCCGCTGGTGATGAGACGAAGAAGAATGTTCCTTTTTTCTTTTTAAATGTCTGCGTGAAAGAGGGGGAGGTGGAGAGGGAGCGTGCGTTTGTTGTTTGTGCGTGCTGACAGGATGACGCCGATGCAAACGGCAAGAATGGCGGCAAAAAAAAAAGAAATTCCTCTGCTGGTCCACATGATCCTTTGTGCATTTCGGTGTATTTTTATTTTTTTTTTTTTCCGCTCTCCTGCCAAGTCCCCCCCAAGAAAATCCACCATTTTTGCTCAGGCAGCCAGCTCGGCCTTCCAACAGCACAATTGCTTTCCTCTGTGCGCTCTCCTGTTTCCCGGTATGCTAATTTCCTGTGATGATCAGAGGGATACGGGGATAAAAGTGCTGCGCTTTAAGCACTTTGTAGTTATGTTGTTGCCATAGTAACATGAAACCGGAGGCCAAATCAATGTGGCTTCTCTCATTTGCATGGAGAAATAGAGACCTTAAAGAGAAACAGAAGGAGGCACAAAGAGGGAAAATGAGTGGCATCCCACCCTGCAGAAGATCCTCCTCCCTTCAGTGTGAGTCGCTCTAATGAGATAAACCGCTATTTACGTAGCGCTAGCGCTTCCTCTTAAACAGGCCGATGGCTTATTACAGAAACAGGACCGTCTGAAGTAGGTATCTGAAGTAGAGGTCTTCGGAACAACCCGAAAACCCGAGGTTCCGAGGTGCTCTCTGACAGGCTGGGTCCACGTTTACTCGAGAGAGGTAAAGATATTGGCGGTGGCAGCTAATGTCAGGACTCGGGGCAGTTAAATGATTATTAATTAACGTGGCGTGTTTGTCATGAACCAATCGTGTTGCTGTAGCGTGTTATTAGCGGTTTTCCCGGCAGCTGGGGGGGCAGAGCCGGGTGAAGCCTCGGGCGCATGGAAACAACTGGGGAGCATGACGTCGTGCTCCAGCATTGCCAGGTGGGAAATGTAGGATTGTCCTACCAGAGACTCAAAATAATCGTATTTTGAGAGAAATTATCGTACATCTGTCATAACCAAAATAACAAGCCCAATGATGCGCTATAGTCAAATATAATCACTCTACAGCAGCCGTTCCCAAACTTCACAATACTAAGGCCCAATTTGAAATGTGAAAAATCTCCACAGCCCACCGAAACCTCTAATCACAACTGTGATCAACATCCAGGACTAGAAGCTATGTTCTGATATTAATGTGAGGGGTCAACAAATAAGGTGACACTTGTCATATTAAGTTAAGATGACAGTAGAATAACACTTAACTGGTTTGTTTTGTTACTTCTTAATATTTCTAAATCATGTCGTTGATATTTTACAGTAATTAAAACATATTTACAAAAGATCGAGGTTTTAAAACATATTTGTTTAATTTTAATGACCTCTCACGGCCCACCTGCAGTACCGCGACGGCCCACCAGGGGGCCGCAGCCCACACTTTGGGAATCACTGCTGTCACCGCTATTTATCACTACTCTAGTGATAAATAGCGCCCCACAGGCACTCACAGCTTCGTGGTGTCAGTACGGAGTGGGTTAACAGCAGCACATCAGCCCCAACTTACAGGTGCGTTAGACTAATGTGTCCCCCAAAAACAAATTAGGGTGGGAACTAAGAGCCAAATTATGAGGCCTGGAGGCGATTTTGGAGAGTAATTTTTTTCCCCTTGGTTTTTCTCTTCTGCTTAAAGTCTGTTTAAATCTCGCTCGCTCGACTTCCAGATCTGGTCCTGACTGTGAGCGTCTCGAGGGGCAGGCGAAGCTGACCATTCAGCCTATCATACTAGTTGCTCTGAGACAAACACTCATATCTCACGCTCAGCAAAGCACAATTGGCTGGAAACACGTCACATGGGAACAGATGCCTTCAGGGTTCACAAAAAACTCTCCGGCAGACAGTTGCAGCAGGCAATAATTTGTAATGGTCCAATTGTTGGACATTTGTCCTTTTTTTTTGGATTATTGATCGTACAGAGGGCCAAATTATCGTACAAATACGATATTTATCGTACACCTGGCAACGCTGTCGTGCTCCCAGAGAGCCGCCATCGCAGCGTGAGCGGGTATGACAGGCCCGCCCTCTTTTTCAAACCCACCAATCTAATCATTATGCGTACCGGCTGATTGGAGGCGGCAGAGAGTGCACACCTTCTGTCAGCAGCCTCCTCCCGCCACATGTCAGGGGTCGGTGACAGAAAGAGCCTGACGTCAGACTGGCGTTCGAGGTGTTTCCAACCATGGAGGCAGAGGGAGAGGGATGGCACGTACGAGTACAGGAGATAAGATCAGGAGAGCCCATCTGGTCTCTTTACCGCCGTACGCGGTCCAGAAGTTACGCTTTCCCCCCTGGTTGCAAATGCTGCAGTTCTGCCGCCTCATTTGCAGGGCGAGGCAAGAAATGAATTTAAATTCACAATCCACCAGATAATCTCATGGATATTAAAAGAAAAAGTTCAATGGTCCGACATTAGAGGGATCTCCTGCTGCATTACCCCCTTCCATCTCAGGTTACAGCCGGGGGTCACATCAGTTCAAACAGGAAAACTAAAGCAGGTTTGGCTGCATCCCAAGGAAACGTAGCGTTTGTAACGCTGGCATGTAATTACCTCCCAACAGCCCTCTGATTGCATTCAGTACTGGGCTCAGTCTTTATAGGCCTCCATGATGCATGGCAACCATTCATCACCTCACTTACTGCAGGTCGTCGTGCATCTCGCTGCACCATAGGACATTCAGGAAAACAAAGACGTTGAATACGGAGGGTTGACAAATGACTGGAATCCTTAGAACGTTAACGCTCTCAAGGGTTAAACTCTGGGAATTTTCTAGAGTCAGACATTTGTCATAAAGAGGGTCTGGGAAAGGAATTCAGACATGAAAGCCAGATTCCTTCGCCATACTTCACACAAGGGACCAAATTACAGATGACGTTGTCGTTGTTTTCCACAGCCAAACAGATGAGGCTGAAACGAGGCCGCGGCGCTGTGACTGCGGCGTCCACTCATCGGGCCTGAGTCCACGTGGTAGTCTGGTGTGATATCTCTCAGGCAGGAGTGGAGTAAACAGAGAGTAAACACGCCGTCATCTCCCCAGGGAGCTCATAAACGGTGACATCAGCGGGGAACGTTCAACAGCGCTGCTTGCTTTTAGGGCGGCAGCTGTGTTTAGTTCTAGCATTTTTAATTAGGGCTGGGCAACGATTAAAATTTTTAATCGCGATTAACTGCATGATGTCCCTGATTTATCACGATTAATCGCATTGTATACGGAAAATCAAATAATGAATTCAAAAGTAGTGTAAAGGTCACTTTTATTTAAATGTTCTGCTGCCATATGAACTAAAGTGTCATAACATTTGTTGTTCAAACACTTTTAACATCAGCACTTGTCAGTAACACATATTTAGTGTAAATCTTATCTTAAAAAATGTAAAATAAAATAAAGCTTATTGCCACTGCCAGGGCATTAATGTCGTCCTGTTTTTATGGAAAATAAAAAAAAGTCTACCAACAAAATCCTGAGCCATAATAAGAACATTAAAACAGGTAATTTCTGAGGTAACAGCAGAAACTTTTAACGGGGAGTTCAACTTGTCAGTTGTTACAAATAACCTTGTTTCTGTTGAATCCTCCATCTGGGAAAACTTTAAAATAAAAATGTCCATGTAAAGTTCTGTAACTTTATCAATCTGTGTATCATTTGTTCTTTCCATTTTGAATTGTCAATCAAAAATTTAAAAAATTAAGAAGTGACGTTTTATTTTGTTTTTAATTTTTTTAATCTAACGCAAAAAAAAAAAAAAAAAACGAAAAAAATGCTTGGTTTTTATTGTTTTTTATTTTAATATCTTGGATCAAAAATACAAAATGAAAAAACAGGCCACGGGACTGAATTTCTTTTTAATATTTAATTGTCCAGTTTATGTGACCCTGAAATGTCTTTGTGCACTGCAGTTCAGGTAGCATGGTGGCACTGGAATCACATACTATCAGATTTACAATATTTTGTAAATCTGAATGAAAAACACCTCATATATAGATGAACCAAAGCCTCTCCAGCTCTGCATCTGACATCAGTCTTTTTCTCCTCAGATCATGTCGAGCACAGAATCTTCTGACGCTCATTTCCAGCATTGCAGGACACCCATCTGCTGTTGAATAAGTCCTTGATCAAACTACCGTATTGGCCCAATAATAGGACAATATTTTAATCTAGAAGTAATATTCTTAAAAATGGGGGTCGTTTTATAATCCAGGAATAGACTTTCTGTTGTCATTACACATCTGTGCCACTAGATGGAGCCGCACTGCAGTAACCAGCTAAAGAACAGCAGGACAGTGAACACATGGAGCAGATCTGATGGAACATGGAGGAATGACACGATCGTCTTGAACAAAGGGGTTTGAAAGGTTTTTTTTCAGACAGTATTGTTAATATTGCTACCTGAGTTGCTACCCGAACAGTAAACTACACGGATTTTTACCGCTCTCCATGTCCGTTTTAGCTTTTGCGCATATTTACCTGTCAATTGTCTCCCGGCTCCGCAGCAGCCAGTAACAGACTTTTCAAAATAAAAGCACGTCAGCAACATGCGTTAAGGCACGATAAAATAAATGTCGACGTTAATAAATTAATGCGTTAACGCGATAATAACGCGTTAACTTGCCCAGCCCTATTTTTAACCTTAAAGGCTCACACCGCTTTAACTGATGCTCTTAGCGTACATATGCTTTCCATCCATCCGGTCGGCGCTTTATCTTCTCCGGGGCTTCGGGGTGGCTGGAGCCGATCCCACCGGCCACTGGGCAGGATGCTACACGCTGGACAGGTTGGCACTCACGTAGAGGAAAACAGTACGTGATCTCACTCCGACAGTGGAAGGAAAACACTAAGATGCAAACTACAGACAAGCTGAGATATGAACAAGGAAGCTTCTTTCTCTGAGACGACAGTGCGAACCACGGCCCAGTAGGCGCTCACGCTGCTTTTAATCAAACACTGAATGAAGTTGGTTTCATACATATGCGTCGGCACGCACACATCAGAGGAGCAAATTCAACATTCAGCATTTATTTCTGTGACCCCAGAATGCTTTTAGTGTTAAATCTTTTACCTGTTTTCTGTTGCGTTTGTCATCACAATGAATGAGCTTTTGTGTTCGTGGATGAAAGCAGAGCTGAGGAGTCAAAAGGGAATCAGTTTCTGAATTTGACACTAAACAGTCCACATCCATCTGGGGCCCACAATGTCCAGTCTGATACTTCTATGAAATCATTATTATTATCATATTTATTAATTTCTTTATTTTTATATACAGTATATGTATATATTTTTTATTTATTTCATTTTTTTTACTGTATTCTTTTTTATGTATTCTTACTCATTTATGTCATTTTATTTTGTATTATTATTTTTCTTTTTTAAAATTTTTTATTTAATATATTATTTTTAATTTTTTATTTTTTAGTGGTATTTATTATATTATTATTATTTTTATAATTATTATTATTAATAATAATTATAAAATTATATTATTTTTTATTATTTTTGTATTGCTTTTATTATTTATTATTATTTATTTTATTTTATTTAGTTCTTAATCTTAATTTTTCTCTTAATATTAGATTTAACTGCTTATTTATCAGTTCTGCTTTTATTTGACTAGGATGTTTGCTGCAGTTAAAAGAACCCCCCCCCCCCCCACCCCCCCCCCCCCAAAAAAAAAGGACACTAAGAACCAGATTAATTATTGAAAGCTTATTAATATATCATTAAAGTGTCTGGCTGTTTTCTTGAATCACTGCGACAGCTTCATGTGACCAGTGGTGACACTGGGTTAATCTGACAAACAAGGAGAGACAAAAACAAAAGAAAATAAAAGAAAAAAAACACTCATAGCAGTAGATAAATACTTTATATCAAGGTGACACACAGGTTTGTTTTGCACGTGTTGGTTGCAAGTTAAAGATGGTATTTTAGGGCCAAGAAGAAAGTTGTCACATTATTACCAGATAAAAAGGACTTTACATTGACAGAAATAGAAATCCTTTTTACCACCAGTTAAATTAGGCCAAAACAGGCTGCACTTTTCTGCGTTTTATGGAGATTAGTTGTTTTTACAAAAGTTCTGGAAAGAGAAGAGAAAAGCTTCCTCTTCAAAACTCACAATTACATTTAAGAACTGAGACTTGATACTTGTCACCGTTGGACACTGATTCTTCTGTATGTCTAGTACATTTGGAAAAATTGACAATAAAGTTGACTTTGACTTTGACTTGACTTGAAGAAGCATGGCATTCTGGGAGAGCTTTTCACTGCTCCTCACCTACAACAGTTTGTCAAGGTCCGAGATCCGAATACCGGTTTCAGGAGGTTTTGATGCGTTGCACCTGTCATTAGCTCTGGGCATCATGCGCGTCGTTCTACAGCCCTCTGAATTCTGGGAAATGCGGTTCCAGCAGCATCCATGGGTCGAGCCCCGTGAAATATTCTGCGTCCCGGTCATTATTTGGACACCAAAAGCTAAGCTCAGCTCACGGCAGCTGGTGTATAATCTCACTTCGCTTCCACATGACAGCTACATCGAAACTCTTGGTTTACGCTCTAACTGTTGTTGACGTGTTGTCGTTCATCTCTCCCAGCATCTCAGTGTTTGTTGGGATCAATGAGGCCGGAGCCTCGATGCTGTAGCTGTAGCAACATCAGAAACACTGACAGAGAAGATGATCGTATTGAGATATTTATTGTAATGATAATGAAACATGAGCTGACCGAAATATGAAAGAATCTGCGTGCATGTGCCGATCTTAGAACTTCACTCATTAAAAAAAAAAAAAAAAAGGCTTCATTTTCATGAAAAGCATGAAATTAAAGCCCAAATTTTATTTAACAAGACAGTTACTAGGGTGGCGATGCAGGTGTCCATGTAGGAGGAAGACAGCAGCTGTTCAGCAGGCTCAGACACATTTGCACACACACTCCTCAGTTACAGCTTAATTGAACGGTGCACGTCTGGACACTGACCAGGTGTTGCCTTCATGCTGTTCACATACCTGTCCCCTCTTAACCACCTGACTGCCCTGATTAATTTGGGCTGCAGCTTCCTCTTTCAAACCCGTCCGGTGCTCTCTTTGATCTATTTGCTCTGCATTTGATCTTTAGTGAGGCTGTTAGCAGCGCCGCTGAATGAGACCATCGGCCCCAGAAGACGTCTGTCCCAATTACCGTCCCCTCTGTTTAACAAATGCCTCGGGCCTCAGGCTGAAACCAGTCCACCTTCTTCAGCAGAGAAACACACCTTTACATTTAGAACTTTGAAGGGAAGCTCTAAAAAACGGGAAACGCTCACTTCGGGTTCATGCTCACTGCTGCCGGCTTCGCCCTTCATGCTGTATTGTGTTTACATGAGCTACCGTCTCAAATTGTTTTATGTACCTTATTTTCTGGGCTATAAGGAGTATTAGTCCCATCTGTCAAATGATACAAAGCTCTCTTTATGGTCTTTATGGTTTACTCTTGTAATTTTTATCAGTAGCAGTGTTCAGTCGTCACTGGTGTGGACGATGTCCTGTTGCTGTCATGGTGGATACTTTTGGTATATAAGTTGCTTCGAAAAAAAAGTTGCATCAGCCAAACTACTAACAAAGCGCATTTTATAGTCTGGAAAGTATGGTATTTAGTTTTTTTAATCACCTATATTTTATTGGTAGAATAACCTACAATTTAACCCATAGCTTGCACGTCCAATGATGTGCAATATTTATTGTTTTTAAACAGTTATAGCTCAATACTAGGGAACCTTTGACCTATTACTGATATGCAGACTCCCTCTGGATGTCCATAATTACCGTACTGGCCCGAATATAGGGCCATATTTTATTCTATAAAATCATATTCTCAAAAATGGGGGTCGTCTTATAATCGAGGTCGAGACTTCTCTGTTGTCGTTACACATCTGCCCCACTAGATGGAGCCACACCGAAGTGACCAGTAAGAATGGCGCATCACAGTAAACACATGGAGCAGATCTGATGGTAAATGGAGGAACCACGTGACCCTGTTGAACAATGGGGCTCAAAAGTTTAGTTGCAGACCAGAATGTTTTTTTTTAACAGACTGAATTATTTATGTTGTTCTTGAAACCGAATATAACTGGACTTTGATGGTTATGCAGTTATTGACATAATTAATGCAGTTATTGAACTACATGGCTGTTGCTTATTCACTGAGTCATAGGGTGAATTCCAACTCCTCCCTTAACCCTCAATCTCAACCCTCAATCTCAAAAATGCGTGCTCCCGTGAAGTGCAACTGCTGTCCCGATACTCAGAACTTCAAGTTGAGGGACAAGTTTGAGGGCTGTATCGCCCTCAATATTGAGATTCTCCGGCACCACCCTTAAAGGAAAGGGCTACCCAGAAGGCACTGGGTATTTTTCACCAAGACATCTACGAAAAGGATGGCGCCGAAAAAAGCTAGCTACAAATGTAAGTATTTTCGTAGTAAATAAAGATATATATGTTACGAAACCATCTTGTCTTTGTTTTATATATATATATATATATATATATATATATATATATATATATATATATGATATTATTCTTCTACTTCTTCTTCTCCTGCTTCTTCATCATTGTCGTTTTATTGACAGACTGGATGTAGCTTTGGTGTAAGGCCGCCCCTCACAGTCTGAAGACATAACTGCAGTCAAGGGGTGTCCCATTTCTAAGTCGCAAGATAGTCCTTATACTTAACTTAGAGGGCCAATGATTGAGGGTTAAGGGAGGAATTGGAATCGGCCCATAGTCTCAGATTTTAAGAGAATAAAGTTTATTAATTAATACTATTGCTTGATCTTAACTAAAATGGAAACCTGACACGAACCTTACCTTCAGTATGGTACCATACTTCCTAAAAAAGATTAAATTATTAAAATGTTATCTCTGTGTGATTTTTTAAGTAAGTAAGTGTACAATGAAAGTTGTTTTATGAATAACCTGATTGTCTTTATCATATTTTTATTTTTCCAAAATGATATTTGGAACATAGGGGTCGTCTTATAATCAGAGTCATCCTATATTCAGACCAAGACAATAAGCCATCTGGGAATTACCATCTTAAAAACCTAATAATGTCACCTTCAGGTGTAATTAGAGCTTCTTTGTAGGCCGGAGCAAACAAATAGATGAAACGTCTGTAACTGTCATATAAAATCAGCTTTATCACTGACGAGCGGCGCGTAAACTGTCGTAAAATACGACAGCTTTCACTTTTCAATTATATCTGACATCTTTTCTCTGTAGCACTGTGTTTTTGTGATTTAAAAGAAAAAAAAACAATCCTCATAGTGTTTTAAACAAACACTGCTTTGTACCAGCTGTGATCCACTTTCATGACCCCTTCGCTGAAAGCTACATGTGTGACTCATGAATCCTGCTCACGGATAACAACCGTGCTGTCTAATCTACATCTAATCTGATTTTCTTCTTTAAACATGGCCTGTGAGTATAACCGCGCTGGCAAATTCCCACAAAACATCATGAGGGCAGTTGAAAAGGAGCTACAAAGTCCCTCTGTCGAGCCCACATGGACGGCTGAGCAGAAGACCCGGAGATGAGGAGATAGCGTGAAAACAAACGGAGAATGTGGTCTTTCCAGGAGAAGCACAGTTAAGTCTTCATAGACGCTGATGTCTTCAGCTGGCACCTTCCTGAAAAAGGTTACGTTTTACTTGAAGGTGGCCCCAGTGACACCTGCACGCATGAAAAAGCAAGAACACGGAGATCACACGAGCTCACGAGGAGAAGCATCATTGAACGTTCCTGATGTAAAGTTTTTACTGTCTTATATCAGTGGTTCTCAACTGGTCTGGCTTCAGGAGCCACCATCACCCTTAATGACAAGCCGTGACCCAAATCAAGGAAAATTTCCAACTTCTCAAATTTATTGAATGAACAGATTGTGCAGTTTGAATCTGAGATAGTAGAATAGAATATCACAGAATGCCAACACAAAAAAATAAGTTTATTGGTGAACCAAAATGGCAAAAACCAAAATAGCATAACCAAAATGACTTCAAGTGGGAAACATTCCCTTTGATGCCCAATTAGCTGCATTTTAATTAAATCCAAAACACTTCACTTTAGTAACTTCAGCCTTTTTTTTAACAGACTCAACATGCACAAACATGAAATAAAAAAGTGCAACCACTGAGCAGTAGTTTCAAAAAGAACTCAAATATGTAGCATTTGCTGAGTACCCACTTCCTGAATATATAACAATTTCCTATTAAAACTATCTAGTCACTTATTTAAGCATTAATCATAAGGCTGACATCACAAACACAACATTTCAGTGACAGCCATTTTTAAAACTCAACAGTGCTTTTATGCACAAACATGAAATAAAACAGTGCAACCACTGAGCAGTAGTTTCAAAAAGAACTCAAAATATATAGTTTTAGCTGAATAACCACTCACTGACCTTTGTCTTCAAGATAAGAAAATCCATATCTCATATATTCTTCGTTGTATCTGTGTTTTACCTGCTCAACATATCGTTAGCCTCATAGCATAATTGCCTAAGTCATATTTTGGCCAAATTGAGATATCTGCCTAACTCTACTCTCCTAAGGCTGCTGCATCAATGTGTCTTATTGGCTATATCCACAGCCAATCAGAGGGCTTGTTACATTGCATAATCACAATCTGCCTAAGTCATCGATTCGACTTAGGCATTTTTGATGCTATATACAAGATGGCAGCCCCTGAGAAAAAGAGAGCATAGCTGGCAGCAATTGAGGCATTGACTCTTCTCTTTGATTCATCTGGTAAGCTAGTTCATATTTTTTCAATTTTCAATACAGTAAATGTACTTTTAGTTGATTATAGGACTTATGTAATATAGTTTTACATTTTTTACCAGGTTAAAACACTCAATTTCTTTTCTTTTGCTTCAGGTTCAGGAAATGTACTTGATGATACTAATTTTGAGAAGGACTATAGACCTGAGAAAGAATGCCAGTCAGGAGTGACCAGTTCTGAGTGACCTGTACAAAGAATACCAGAAAGCTGCTAGTGAGAGTGGATTACGGGTTGTGAGTGAGACGTATTTCCGAAATGTTTTCAGTGAGCAAAAATACTCCGTGTTCGTACCACGAAAAGACCAATGTGATGTATGTGTTGGTGCCAAGGTAGGAAATATAGATCAGGATACTCTTACTACTCACATGAAATTAAAGGCTCAAGCTCAAGCTGAAAAAAGTAATGATAAACAGAAATCCAGTGAGAAAGTCTCAGTGTGGACAATGGACCTTCAGTGTTCTTCTGTGCCCCAAGACAAAAGCTAGCGCGATATATTATAAAACTAAGTTACAGATGCACAACTTCACTTGCTTCAACCTTGGTAACAAAGATGGGTACTGTTACGCCTGGGAGGAGCATGAGGGCTCCCTTAGTAGCCAGATTTTTGCCCATCTGCAGTTCAAACACTTTAAGTTGCTCCAAGAGGCCAACCAAAATGTTGAGAAAGTCATAGTCTGGAGTGATGCCTGTGGCTACCAAAATTGGTGTTGTACCATTGCAAATGCATACATAGATCTGGCCATGAAGCATGGTGTCACCATAGAACAAAAATTTCTGGTTGCAGGGCACACCCAAATGGAGTGTGACTCCATGCATAGCCTCATTGAACGGAGTACCTTGACAAATATTCACACTCCACGTGATTACATTGTCATCTTTCAGACTGCACATTTCCGTCCATCCCCGAACAGGGTCACCCAGGTATACCACAACGATTTCATGAAGCTATCAGGGGCCTATGTCACCAACATCCAACCAGGTAGAAAAGCTGGTGACCCCACAGTCCATGACCTTCGGGCTCTCCAGTACTTGGCATACGGTAGAATTCGGTACAAGTTAGATTTTGAGTCTGACTGGGAGGACCTACCTCAGCGACTCAGCATTCCTAAAGAACCGTTCCACTGGGTCCGACTCTTTTCTGCTCAGTTACCAATTACTGTCAGGAAATTCAATGACCTGCAGGCAATGAAGCCAATACTACCAAGAGGGGCCCACCAGTACTATGACAACCTCCCTCATCAATAGACATTGTGAAAATGCACCCGGCACCTGAGTGGGACTTAATAGCCTGGTAAATTGTGGCAAGATAAATGTAAGAAGAAAATGTAAGCAATGTAAATGTAGATGTATGTAAGAGTAAAAATGCCTAAGTCATGGCATATGTTCTGCAAGATTTGCCTAAGTCACTTTTCTTTGTGATGTAGTTCTTGTTGTTTCTTTTCTTTTTTAAGAAACGTGTTCACACATCTGTTCAAAATAACTGGCAGAGTATAAAATAAAAAGTCCTATCTGTTTTCCAGAAAAATGCGTTTTTCTGTTTTTCCAAAAACCTTAAAATATGACTTAGGCAATTATGCTATGAGGCTAACGATATGTAAACAAACGTTGCAGGTCTTTTTCTATGGTGTGAACTGGCGGGTGTCAACTCGCATTACAGGGCATTATCGCCATCTACTGTTAAGGAGTATGAGTTAAGGAGTATACACTTTTTTTTTTTTTTTTTTAACATTTCCTTCCACAGGCAAACCCACGACCCACTGAAAACAGGTCTGCGACCCACTTTTGGGTCGTGACCCACCAGTTGAGAACCACTGTCTTATATAATCCACATTTAGTCCTGACACTAATTATTTGAAGTGAAAGCGTAAACTGAGTGTGAAACACATAAAAACGTCACAGAGAATCACCAACCGCTGCACAGGTTCAGGGTTTTAGCATTTTTAAGCTCGTTGTTCGGTTACAGCCTGGGACCATGTTATTGATCTTGTCAACCTTGTCTTCCCTCACAAAACATTCAACTTGTTGTACCATAGAAAAACTCCCAAGTAAACCAATTACCCAGCATCAAATAGAAAAAAAACCAAAAAACATATCCAAAGTCAGCAATTAGTCACTTAAGCTATCAGTTAGCTCCTGAAGCTAGAAGCACAGGAGGGTCACAAGTTCAAATCCCAACACACGTTAAGATGAGTATGTAATCTATGACATAGACGCTGTTGTGGCCGTGAACATCCCCTGCATTAAAGCTTCAGTTCACTCTGGCTGTTAAAAGGACGACATGCTTCAGACCTCAGCGGTTTAACGACGCTTTAGAGCAGACAACGTCAAGATAAAGGCCGTCTGCCAGATGTGCAGCTGTGACGTGGCCCAGCGTGGTGGCACAAAGGCCAAGAAAAACCACCTGGATGGAGTAAACTCTTAATTTCCCTTCTGGGATGAATAAAGTAGTTTGAATTGAAGCAGTGCCTTCAATTTTATCAGTTAAATACAATCATCTACTTCGTAATTAGCTGCAACACCGTCAACGAGCAGCTCGCTGCTAGCATGCTTGGCTAACATTGCAGTAGACGCTCAGTGACGTCGCACATGACAGATGCTCAACTCTTGTTGGTTTGAGATTGAAGATGTGTCATTGATTATGTTCCATATAAGTGCATTTATTCTTTTACTGTAACAGTTGCTTGGCTTTAGTTACTTTGTGAGATTTTACACATATGATAGCAGATAATATTTTACAGGTGTTTTGATAATAGATTTATAAAGTCTCCTCAAAGATCTGAGCTCTAAATATTCATTGAGACAGTGTAATGTTCTACTGAAGCTCTGGAGCCCATAAAATCCAGACCAGACTGAGTGTTAATGGAAATAATGAAACATCTGATGGAAAATTTCAACATCTTTTGTTCTCTGTGTCATGTTGTGGTTAAAGAGGGAATGCAGAAAGAAGCACAAGGAAGGCAGCTGTAAATGAAGAAAAACTGTTGATCAAAAGCACTAAATGAAGGTCCGCTGGACAGCAGATTTAATCTAAAAAATCCAAACGGAGAGGAAACGTGGAGCAGAAGCCAGATGGGTAATCCAAAGAGCAAACATGAGAGGGCTGAGGAGCGGGAAGGAACGGGCAAAACACAGGAACAACAGCGGAGATTTGGCAATTAACAAAAAAAAAAAAAAGCTGGGAAAACACAGAAAACTGAGGGATGGGAAGATTAAAGAGGATGAGACGTGTCCAGCAGGAACATGACAAAACTGAGAAATAATCATCCGGACTCAAAACAGATGAGAAGAAAGCAAACGCAGGAGGCAAAGCCAGTGAAAATACAGAAAAGAAAGACTGTTTGGAGAGCAAAAGAGTGGGCTAAATTAGGGAGGAACATCACAAAGAGCAGAAGCTTTAGCGAAACAGATACTAACTGCAAACCACCACACTCTCCCATCACCTCTACCTTCGTCTGAGAGCTTTATTCACTGATTACTGTGCTCATGTTGAGGCTGCGCTGCTGTTCAGGTATTTAGAGCAGTTTTACATATTGTTCCCGTCCGTTCTGCACGTGTTTTATGTTGCAGGAGTCAAAGCTTTCCTGCTACCACTGAGGAATGCGGCGCATGAGCATATGGATACTGTTGATATACGGGGGCATGGGCCGAACGCTGGGCGCATGCAGACGTGCACAGCAGCGGATTCACATGTTGGAATGCAGAAGGTGCAGCTTTATACACCAGGTGATGAAAGACGTGTTTGATTAAGTCTTTAATGTTCGGAGCCAAGATTTGAGCTTAATGGATGGTGGTGATGGATGGCCGGCGCTCCCCGCTTTAAAGTCCCCATCATTGTTTTTCTTTCTTTGTTTCACTACCAGAGTTTTTATTGGAGCTTCAGTATGATTTACTCTCTCACACTAAAAAGAAAGAAAGGACTGGTTCATTCCCAATCAGACAGTAATGGGATCCGTCATCCGTGCTTCAAATATGAGCAGAAGATCTTGAGAAGACATCTGCATCAGACGTAGTTGCCTGACATCACAACGTGAACTCGGGTTTTTCTTGACAAGTGAAAGAGTAAGTTGGAAATGTATTTAAAAGATTCAAACATAAAAGTAGGTTTACATTAGGTTCACTTCAGAGCGTCTAAATAAAAACAGACTGTTTTGGGGCTCTGGGGAGCTGGAGTACATGGAGGAAACCACACAGTCACTGGGAGAAGATGCAGACAACTCAGAGACGTAGGACGAAGAAAGAAGAAATACTGTCAAATACTGTAAAACACATGTGTCAAACACAAGGTTTAGAGGCCAAATGTGGCCCATCACATCATTTTATGTGGTCCCTCGAGAGCTTGGGCATTATTGGCTTAAATTTTAAACCAATATTTTAAGACTTAAATTAAGCTTAAACCGCTTTAAAGCGCATATAGACAATAAACTACATCTCCCATCGTGCATTTTGTTGTTACCCTCAACGATAATGATAGCGATGAGCAAGACGATTTTTCAGAACTGATGGACTTAAGAAAAACCTTTACAAACTAACCCCAACATGTCCAAGAAAAGAAAAATTGATGCATCATGAATGATGGGAAAACAAGTACAAGTTTGTATCTCAAGGTGAAATAACAGTGTGTCTTTTGTGTTATAAGGCGGGTGTCAGTCGTGAAAGAGTTTAATCTATGTCTGCATTTGACAGTAACCCGGAGCTAAGTATGCTAAATTTAGCCTGCAAGAAAAACAAAGAATTGCTTCCGCTTCTGAAACCAAGCTAATCGGATACTCTGAGTGACGTTTACCACAAACTCTGAGTTTAATATAATATTAAGTTAAATATTTGAAACTTAAATACGTAATACATACAGAAACCGTTATTTAACAATATATTAAAGTGTAGTTGAATTTATTTTGATTTTCATTGCATTTTGTTACATTCATGCCGTAAATCTGGCCCTTCGAGGGCAACCATGATGCTGATGTGGCCCTCAGTGAAAATGAGTCTGATACCTCTGGTGTAAAATAAAATACTAGCAAATATAACATTCAGCTAACACTGAGTCTTGGTTTAAACTTTGGTTAAATGGGTATAAAGGAGAGATGATTAAAACTCTGTCTAGATCAAAATGCTTCTGTTTCTGGAACAAACTTTATCACTCTCTCTCTCACATGCATACACAGATTTCTAGAGCAGCGAACGTTGAAGTTACAGCCTGCTGCAGCAGCTCTGGTCAAACTGTGTCTTTCTTTTTATCTTTTTGTACATTTTTTTTATTTTGAAAACATTTCTCTACGCTGGTTTGGATGCTGTTCCGCTTAATGGATTTCTGCTGGTAATCTTGGCGTTAAAAAAAAAAGAAAAAGAAAAATTTGTGATGGTAGTTGCCATGAGGACGGAAAGTCGTTTACATGTGGGAGCCGTTGATTAAGCTTTTCAAAACCAAAACCAAAAAAAAAAAAACCCCAGCTTATCACCTGAATAACTTCAAATGGAGACAGGTTGAAGATGAAAGATCAAGGAGGAGAACAGAAACACGGAGGAAGATGTTTTCACCATTCTGTCACCGTGATCCTCATCCCAGGGAAGTTCAATTCAATTCAGTTCAATTAAATTTTATTTGTATAGCGTCTGTTACAATGTCAATTGTCTCTAGGTGCTTTACAGAGACCCAGATCATGACCCCCACAAAATATCATTAACTAAAATTATATTAAATCCAAATCAAGGATAATGACAAGTAAAAAAAAACTCCCACAGTGGGAGAAAAAAAAAAACTTTAAGCCGAACGGTGGCAAGAAAAAACTCCACTTTAAGAGGAAGAAACCTTGAGCAGGACCTGGATCGCATGTTGAGGGACCTTCCTGCCGAAGACCAGCCGGGTAAAGAAAGAAAAAAAAAGAGGGGAGACAGGACAGAGAGAGGAGAGCACACAAATGACTGATTGAAATTACTATATAGATGGTCAGAGGACTAGATCACCGGTCACCATGCCAACCGGCACCCCGAACACATCTACACACCCATAAAAGCATGCAACTCAGGAAACTCTGGCCTGCAACAATACAGAAAGAAGAGAAAAAGGGGCAAAACAGCACAACAAACTACAGAAAAGAAGATGGAGCACAGTTACAGTAACAAGGTGCTCCTAATTAACTATGGAATGAGCTAGAGGAGGAGGAAGGGAGGAGGAAAGGGAAGGAAAAGGGGAAGAGCGGTGGAGACACCACTCAGCAGATCATGTTGGTGTCCCCCTGCAGCGTAGGCCTATAGCAGCATAACTATGACGAAGCTGTGATTAAGACGAGCTACTCTAGTCTGAGCTACTACAACTATGGCTATAACTATTAGCCCCTACACACTATAGTTTAGACTAACTGTAGACTTTACTGAACAGAAATGTTATCAGTTTAGTTTTAAAGATGGAGATGGTGTCAGCCTCCTGAACCCAAACTGGTAGCTGGTTCCATAATAAAGGTGCCTGGTAGCAGAAGGCCCGTCCTCCAAACCTACTTTTAAATGGAGAAGCGTTGACAAGAAGACAGCAGGTAGGAGACACCGTGTCTTTTGGAGTTGTGGCTGAGGGAGCGCTCTCAGATGAATGTCCACGCAGACGCTGGACAGTGAAAGTGGACAAGCGTCTCCGAAAAGACGAAGCAGAAGTGGTGCCTGCAGTGCTTTTTTAGCAACAGATGATATCAGTGCCCCGCCATGTTACTTAACTTTTTACTTTGTGCTGTGAGGGTGCGTGAGTGTGCTTAATGTGTGAGCGTGAGACGGACGGGTCTTTCTTTGTTGTGTTCCTGTTTTATGTTTTATTTTATTCTGTAAAGCACTTTGTGCTGCATTTTATATGTATGAAAAGCACTATATAAATAAAGTTTGATTTGATTTTGATTTGATATAATCCTGGACAAGCATCTGCAGATGTTGAACTGTTGGCTGTAAGATTTCATCCGTGCTATTTACCGTGAGGGTTCGCCAGCATCACCCCCACCCCTCGATCCTGCATGTGACATCATCTGCACAATCGTTGCCAGGCGCAACAAACACAACAGTCCTGCACATTCATGATGCTGACTGGAGACTGAAGCCTCTCTGCTACACATCCTAGTCTGCAATGGTTTGGTAAAATGATCTTTATCTAATATTTACTGTCATATATGTCTTTCAAAGTAATATACAGCTCAATATATATATATATATATAGTCCTGTGTTCCCTCCTTCCTTTGCCGTTTTCTTTCGCTGTTTGGGGGGGGGGGGGGTTGTCTATCTCCTCGTGCTTTGCTTTTGTTTCCCTGCCAGTTTATGTCTTTTGAATTTTCAGAGTCCCTGATTACCCACCCCCCCCCCCTTCCTATTCTCCTGGATTTCAGTCCTCCATCACCCCCATCCTGACACCATCCATATTCATTCTCAGTCTTACATTTACTCTTATTCTTTTCTCCTCCAGCTCCCCAGGGAAGTGTCGGTTTCTTTAGCTGCTTAACGCTTCCCTGTTTCCAGCAGCAGCTGGTGAAAGCTAATGTCTTCTGCCTTACACTTGGCTGCTGCGGTGGCAGCAGGGAGAACGTTTGAGGCTCTTTTTTTTTGTTTCTTTCCCTTAAAGTAGCACAGTGGAACTTTTGGAGTTTCTCGTGCTTTTGGTTCCCCTACAGGCGGTGGAGGTTAAGTTGCTTTTAAAACGCTCTCTCGTTTTCCCGTCGTTGGGTCTCTCTGAGTGTTGTCAGTTTGGCAACTTGCAACGCTCGCAACCGGTCAGTTAATGGATGCAGGAACAAACTGTTTGTGGTGTGATTAATGTTCAGGCTTTAAGGGTTGAGTTTCCTCTCAGAAGTTTTCTTTGGGTATGAACCCGACCGCCCACCTGGTCCTTGTATTATATCTGTCTTTTTGTTAAACTTCCTTGTCTACATGCCCTTGAGGAGCTTTCTGCATTTCTGCTTTCAAGTCATCATCATCCACATGTGACATCATCTGCACTCCTGCATTCCCTTGTTTCTTCACCGCTTTAATTCACAGGCACAAAAGATGAGAGGAAACCCACAGCATAGCAGCCAGGAGAGGAGAACGAGAACGCAGAAGAAGAAAGGACGCAAAGGCAAAATAAACAGATTTCAAAGCAGTTTTATATCAATGCATCAAAGATCCCGTGCAACGAAACGTGCCACGGCTCGCTTTAATTGACACACTGACAGTTTCAAGCTGATAAAGAGGAGAGAGAGGAGTGGGGAAAGGAGGATGGCTGGAAGGAAGGAAGGAAGGAGGGAGGTGGAATGAAAGAGACATCAGCATAAACTGACAACAATGGAAGGATGGAGGGTCCTACTTTGATAGACGGCGCTGTCGTCAGTGTTTGCCTTGAACGTCACCTTGATTAATTATTAAATGAGGCAGACAGTTCTCCAGCTCAGGACCTCATTTGACGGCCTTTTGAATGTGTTTTTGCTGACAGCAGAGGTCCAGAACTGGTCTTCGTTTAAACCAAAACAGCAGATGCGTCCCAGTGTGGTGTTTTAGAGGATGATGTGAGGTTTGATGATGATCATTACAACCTGAGGAAGGTTTTCACAGTCAAACACACAACACACTGGATCTTTGTTCCTTAACTGGCTCCAAATGGGATTCAGTTCAAAAACACTTTATTATTATCTGAAGGGAAGTTAATTGTTACAGGAACTGTCATTATTAAACTGTCATTATTAAAGTCTCTTATTAAAGTCTCTTCAGTGATCCATTGTAGATGGTTCCAGCTGAGTTCAGGAAGCAGCAGATCTGAATCAGCCCCAGATTGAGGACACTGGTGCTGAATCACTGTTGTTTAGAGGATGTTCTGGGTTGTCCATGATGTTCTTCATTTTATGAAGCATCCTCCTTTGAATCAGCTCCATCATCTCCAGAACAGAGCCAGCCGTCTCTATCAGTTTGTTCAGTTTCTTTAGGTCTCTGGTTCTGATGCTGCTCCCCCAACAGATGACTGCAGGACTGAACTCTCCACAACAGACTTATAGAAGATAATCAGCATCTTGGTGCAAACACTGAAGGACCTCCAGAAGTCAAGTCTGCTCTGTCTCTTTGTATAAACACCATCAGTGTTGCGTCTCCAGTCCAGTCTGTTATCTAGGTAGAACACTGAGGTATTTATACTCCTCCACCACCTCCACTTCTTCTCCCACGGTGGAAATGCTGTTCGACTTGTTCCTGGTCCTCCTAAAATCCACAGTCATCTCCTTTGTCTTGTTCCCATTTAAGATCAGATTATTATTTCACACCACACCACAAAGCAGCCCAGCAGTTCTCTGTCCTGATGCACCAGGGGTGATTAAGGTGTGTTGTGTCAGGGAGACATCTAAGTCCTGCAGGAGCTGAAGAGCCCTAGACTAATGACTTCAACGAAAGCTAACTGGTGACAGTAGAAGCAGGTGTCCAGTAGGGCTGCAGCGGATCATGGTTGATCCGTGCTCCACCCGGATCACTCCCCGATCTCCAACAAGTCACGTAAAACTCTGGATTGATGTTTGTGGCTAAAGAAAAGAAAAACAGTTAGCCACACCATGTGGATTGGATGGAGAGCAGTTGCAGTGAATATGTGGAGCAGGAGGAACTCGAAAAGCCTCTTCCATCTTTTAAGCTGTCAGAAGGGGAACGCTGGCCTCCACGTCAATGACAGTCCACACTGAGCCAGGACAGAGTAGGACATAGTTACACGGAGAGGTGGACATCAGGCTACAGCTACAGTTACAGCTGAGGGTCCCGAGGTGCAGCAGACATTCAGTGTTGGTTCAACACTGAGGGATAGATCACCTTATAGAGAAATATATATTTATATTTATAAATATATAGCATTATATTATATCTTATAATTATATGTGGTTTATGTTTTATATCATGGTGGAAAAACAGTCACAGGAAGCAGAAGGAAGCCATTAAACATGAAAATACTAATAAAGAAGTCCATGACTGACAAAGGTGCTTCAACTTTAGCACATTTTCTTTCAACACATGGGCTCTGATCTGTATCTGGATACTGACATAAGGAATTTGAACTTTCAGAGATAATCAGAGTGAGAATTTAAAACTTCTGGACTTCCATCGAGGCCTCACACACAAATCAGTGTTATTGTGAGACTAGCGCATAAACTTCAGTTTCACATTTTTCCTTGTCAGTCGCTGCATCGTCATGTTCAGGGAAACATCGTGCTTTAGGTTAAAATATGCCATTTAGAATGGTAAACATATGCAAAACCCCTTCTTCCCTTTTTGTTACCGTGGTTGTGCGTCCTGCAGCTATGACATCACCAGCAGAGAACATCTGGCTACAATCTCAATTTCACACTGCGTGTATCTGAACCAGACTGTCCTGTGGGTTGAAAACTGAAGTCGTCCTGTGTGGATTCTACAGGTGGTGTGTATGAAAGGCATACACTGCAAAACTAACAGGTAAAATCACACTAAACCAGTTTTTTAACAACTGTCTGCATATACAATCTGACAAAATGTGGATACATACACAATTTAAGCAGGTGTCCGTTTTCTTGTGTGTAAGTGTGAGTGATAGTGACTGTGACCTTCACCAGTCCTCTTTGCCAATTCATTTCAATTTAATTTAATTTGTATAGCATCTGTTACAATGTCAATTGTCTTTAGGCTCTTTACAGAGACCCAGATCATGAAACCCAAGCAAATATCATTAACTAAAGTTATAATATTAAATCCTAATCAAGGATAATGACAAGTCCCACAGAGGTTTCTTCCTCTTAAAGTGGAGTTTTTTTCTTGCTACTGTTTGGCTTAAAGGTTTTTTTCTCCCTCTGTGGGAGTTTTTTTACCTGCCATTATCATTGATTTGGAATTAATATTATAATTTTAGTTAATGATATTTGCTCGGGGGTCATGCTCTGGGACATACGGTGGCCCGTACGGTCAAACACAACAGAAAACTGCGACACGCTATTGCAAAACTCAGAACACAACACATTAACCCACAACGGAAATGCAACAGACAATAAAATGCTGCTGCTCAATGATTGTTATTAATGTCGTTATGTGTTGTGTGCATTTTACTTACCTCTCATTAAACTCTCCCAAAGAAACAGCAGTCTGTCAGCTCGAATCAAAACGGTCCCTCAGAAAATTCTGTCCGTCGCATTTCCATTGTGGGTTAATGTGTTGTGTTCTGAGTTTTGCAATAGCGTGTCGCAGTTTTCTGTTGTGTTTGACCGTACGGGCCACCGTAGGGACACCTAGAACAACTGACATTGTAACAGATGCAATACAAATAAAATACAATTTGAATTGAATTGAATTGAATTGAATTTAATTTAATTGAGTTGAATTGAATTGAATTGTGGATTTATGAGAGTCATGTTGCTTAGTTTGTGAAAGTACTGTCCTTTATTTTTTTTCTAAGGAGCAGGTTCACTAAACTGGACTCTGTACTAGTCTGTTGTGGTGAGGAAAGTCGAGCCAAAGGAAAAGACTCTTTGTTCCTAGTCTCACCTGTTGTGACAGACTGTGAGTAGCGACTGAAAGATCAAGATCGAGAATGCAGGGTGGCTGGAGAGTCCCTTAAAGATGAAGGGAGAAGTTCTCTCATCCCAGCTGCTCAGCATCAAGAGGAGTCAGTTGAAGTGGTTTGGTTGCCTACATGGGGAGGTGTCCAATTGGAAAAAAGCCTGGAGGTAGACGACCCAGGAAACCCCGGGGCCAGAGCGAGGTCTGAGCCTCTCTGGTTAGGCTGCTGCCATGAGACCTGAACCTGGATAAGTGGAAGTGGGTGGATGGATGGATGATGGATGGATGGATGGATGGGAAGACCAGCACATGGCTAAAAACCATAAGCGGATGGGAGTTTCCAGTTCTGTGGGTGGTACCTCAAAACTGCTCTGATTTACATCTACAGGTTCAACTGGCTCCTTTTAATAATTACCACAGCACTCTAGCCTGAGCACCAGAGAGCTACAAAGAAGTGCACTTGTCGATAATCAGGAGCTTCTAATTCACTAATTAGCCAGAAGCAGCTTGTTTCTTATGAAAATTAACCTTATTACCTGCTTCAGTAAAGACGATTAGGATGCACTCTTTGGCTCGTTTATCAGGTCTTTGAGATAAATAAACTCTTCCATTAAACTTGATTCTTCCATTTAAATACATGTATACGTGCAAACGTCTGTAAACCCCTTGGTGTAGTTAATTTAAAAACTCATCTTCTAAAATGTTGGGTTCTGAAAGGGAACGTCCTGCAGACTGCAGGCGCAAAGATCACTGGACCGGTTGTGCTGTCGCTGGCTTAGCTGAGGTTTAGCGTTGACCGAAGGGCCCCATCCGGCCCGTTCAACTGCCTCGATGCAGTAAGTGCTGAAATGTGTAGTTACTTGAATGACCACTAGGGGATGGGTCCAAAAGTGGGTCCATTTCCATTGAGACCCATGTTAAGAAGTCCAGCTTTGCAGCAGAAATAAACATATTTAAAGTCTGGTCCCAATAGATTTCATATCCATGACGACTGTAGGCAGGTGAATTTAATGCATGTTGATCAGATAAAATTATATGAAGCCACCAATTCTTCTTCTGCATAATTAGGGCTTTTGGTTTTTGAGTGACAGGTACATTTCAGTTTATGGCGGTAACAGCTGGACATAGCTTAACAACTTAGCACTTCGTGTTCACAGTGAATTTGACATCTGGGACTTCAAGCAAACCAGAGCAAGTTTTTGTGAGTTTTAGCACCCCCTACTGGTGCGCGGGGTGCTGCGGTTTTTATAATGGTCACAACTCCAAGTGATACCATGTCAAAATGCTACCAAAACATAAACGCAAAATTATGGTTACGGTAAGTAACTTGCATGCACTGTGTCAACACCATTCAGGAGATAATTCTGTGATGCTCCCCAACAATACACAATTTTTTTTTTTTTTAAAGAAAACAACGGCCCATTTTCATTTTGCATGTGATCCGCAGCAGCTTACAGTTGTGCCGTGTTACATGTTATGACCTGGTCAGACTCATGGAAAGTGGTGCATGTCTGAGTGTGGCGTATGAGGCCTTGAAGCCTGTGGTTGTTGGAAACATGTGCTGCAGTGCACCACAGGTGTGTAGAAATGGAGTAACAGCACAGTTTATGCAGGTCCATAAATCACATCAAACTGCCTGAAATTTGACATGTTAATGAATCCTCCCTCCACATTCAAACGCACATGGAAAACAATAACCCAGCCCATCATTTAATAAATCAAGACCGTATGATTTTCCATGAAAAATGCTCACAGACTCCTTAAAGCGCCGAAATCACCGGTTTTGGCCTTGATCCTGCACAAGTTAAGAAGGGTAAAGGCAAATTCTCATGCCGGCCTCTCTTTTCTTTCACCGCTGATACAATCTGGGCGCCGTCGGCGTGTGGCCTGCCTCTTTCCGGCGCTACCTCAGTGTACGGTTTGGAGATATCTGGAATAGCTGCAGTCTTGTTAATATGTCTCCCCGACTGAGTACATCTGGAGAATCTCTCACACACTTCCTCAGCTGCTTCAGTCGACAAATCGTATTCGCTTTGGATGCATGTACTGCAATACAATATCATACACGTTAACAATAAAACACTGTGTATATCGTGAAAATATTTTATGTTTCATAGTGTAAATGATCGAGATGGACCACACAGGAAGTCTCAATGTGCACGTCAAATGATTCAAAACTGTACCATTAAAAATGCATTATTTCTACTTTAAAATAAGGTATGTCCTCTTTTTGACTTATCTATACTAGGGATGTGCACGGTTACTCGGGTACTCGAGTACTCGAGTAGACAATCTGCTACTCGGTTACAAATTACTAATCGGGTAACCGCCGCCCGCCGGATTGTTTCATTGTCGCTCTCTTTTTCGCCTAAAAGTGGTACATTTCAGCCTTTTACACCCACCGCACCGTGGTCAAAGACGATCTTTGCCGTAGCTGCAATGTTGGCTTTCCCAGAAGCCCGTGTGTCGTCACATGACGGGCTAAAATCCAATGAGAAAACATGATCTGCCAAAGATCGTTTATTTACATCAAGATGGTTGCTCTGTTGCCGTGTGTGATCACTACCATCAGGAAATCTTCCCGCAAATCCTAATAAATAATGTGTAAATTAACATGTGTATTTCATGCAAATTGAGACAATTAAATGTGCCTGAGATTAATAAGAACCTGTGTTTACTGCAGAAAATAAACTAACACACACAATTGTCTGTGAAACTCATGTAGCATATTGTCCACGCTTTACAATAGTGCTGCGTTGTGGTCGTCAAGTGGAATCGACGAACAGACAGGAGCCTGACATGATTGACGGCTAGCTTTGTTTGTGTAAGAAGATGGCGAGTAAAAGTGCTGTGTGGGACCACTTTGATATGGACAAAGACGACACAAACAAGGTTGTATGTCGCATTTGTAATTTGTAAGCTGCAGGACTGATCGTAAACAGACTGAGGAGTCGGCTCTCACCTGAGCATGTGGACATGCTTATCGCACTGAATAAAAATGAATAGGCAGGGAGGGATCGCACAGTTGTACACATGTTTTGTACACTTAAATGTTTAGGCTATACAGATTAGGCTATTGTTTTGAGTTTGTATGTTAATTAATTTAAGCGCACAAGTTGTGTTAAAAATAGCCTTTATTATTTATCTGTTCGATTGTTTTTTGTCATGACGGACTCAGGGTTGTGTGTGCCTGACTGCGCAAAGGTGGAGGCTGCGGCGCTTCTAATTTTTCATTTAAATGCATTTATTGTTCAATAAATAAATCAATACTTCGTTGACATGGTTGGACATTTCGATTTATTGGACACGTATTGTTTAAATAGAAATCATATAAAGTGTACACTTATTTGGGTTGTGCCGGTTCAGCTTTTAGATAAAGCGATCAAGATTCACTCACGTGCATCCACATAACCATCCACATTAAAAGACTTGGTCTTTTTTCGATTCTACAACTTCATGAAACTTAATTTATGTTTTTTGTGTAGTAATGCATCCAACCGCATACACGTTAATTTTATTTGCAAGGACATGGAAGAAACACGAAAGCATACGCACTGCTAATTACTGAAAGAAAAAAAAATCCCGGCGTGCGCTCCGTCCAGAGGGGAACCTTTTTTTTTTTTCCAGTCATAATAAACTCATTTGTGCATTTTTTTTTTTCAGCCATAAACTTATGTGCATCTTCAACTCCAATCTACTCTTATTAACCATGATATTTTGTCTGACGACGCTGTGTGTCAGCAATGCGCTGTCTGATGGACAGAGCTCATTTATTTATTTAATTACTCGGTTACTCGATTAGTACCAGGCACGGGTACTCGGTTAGAAAATTACTCGAAATGCCCATCCCTAATCTATACTACAAACGTTAAGTTTCTTGACATTTCTTCTTAAAATAAAGGTGTCAGAGCAGATTTAAGGTCTTGTTCAGATCTCACCTCTTTAGGTCGACCCAAAGGAGTTTTGGTCATGAGTGTGGTTCACTTGGGTCCGCGTGAACACAACAACAGCACTCTGGTGCACCAAACGCCCGTACCGTGAACGGTTGAAGAGTTGTTCTCGGTGCAGCTGTCGTCAAACTCCACTGTGGTTCTTTCTGGTGTGAAAGCTCCACAACCTCTGGCCGAGCCAACTACAGGGTGTACAGCACATGTTGAGCCAAAGAGGCTTCCGTAGTTCGTTGTCAGCTGTGAAGGAGAACGTAAAACGTGACAAACGAATGTCACACTATCGACTGCCAGCCACTTAATTTACAAGCTGTTTATCTCATCTGGAGCGGAACAAGGAAATAATATATTAAAAAACCTTGTCAACAACGTGTACGGTAGTTGTTGTGTCGCCCTGCTTTTCAGCTCTTTGCCAAGTGGCATGTGGTGCAGCATTTAAGTTAAAGCAGTGCTTCTCAGTTATTTTCTGCTGCTAACCCCCTACGAAGAAGAAAAACAAAAAGTGCATCAATCCCACCATAGTCACAATGAAGCAGCGCTACATCAGCATCGTCATATTTCCTCCTCTTAACTTTCTGATGACTTTCGTTTGTCTCATTATCTCCGTCTCTCCTCCTTTCTTTTCATCCTTGTTAAATATTTTTCCGTGGTGTCTCTTGAGGGTTTGTTCACTTCATATCTCTTGTTCTCTGTGCTGTGTACGCGCATGTCCGTGCAAAAAAACCCCGACACAATATAGCTTGTACTCCCTGATGCACACTGTGACAATGAGAGCACCACCGCCCCCTACTGGAGTATATGTGCAATAACACTTTATTCCAGTATGATGAAAAAAGCATATTTCCCATGGTCACCCCCCCTGGGTCGCGCCCCTCTATTTGAGAAGGACTGGGTTAGAGTGAAACCAACATTATGTGAACATGAACCAGATTAACTGAGAAATGATAAACGTATTTTGGTGTGCGCCGACGTGTGAAATCAACCTCGGCTAACTCGGTGTGGTCATAAATGTGATACTTTTGGTTTGTAGGAGCTGCTGTGTCATTTTGGCTGTGTGCTTTGGATTGTTCTGCTGGACTAATCCTCCTCTGCCAAGCTCAGAGAAGAGTAGGACAGCGTTTTATAATATTCAAACTTATTCATAATGATCTGGATGCTGCCTTAAAAAACAGCTTTTGTGCTTATGCAGCCCCTCATTATCACACTCCCACCTCCGTGCTCCACTGGTTGGACTGATCCATGCTTTGTGGTAGCCCTGGGCAGGTGGATGCCATTAATACGGAGCACGGAGCATCAGACAAAATGTCAAAGTGGAAAGAAATGGGGAGGAAAGGCTGGAGCCTAACCCAGTTGTCACTGGGTAAGAAGCGGTGTGCAACCTGGACGGGTCTATCGCTGGGCCATACCAAGACAAACAAAGGTCCATGTTCATATTCGCCCTTGCATGTAAGTACAGGAATATCTGTAGGAGTACCAGAAGAAAACCCATCCACAATTACATAATATGTTACTTTAAAAGGAAACAGAATCACTCAGGGATTACTTTGTTCTAGCAGTAGAGTTCTGAAAATATGTATTTCAGTGAGGCGTTCAGTGAAATAAGAGCGTGGAGTCGTCCGGCGTCCCCATTTATCTCCACCCAGCATCATGTTGTCTTGCGTCTGCTGTTCCTCTGAAGACGGTCGCAGGAAGCTTCAGGACTGATTTCCAAAGAGGCAAACCCAGTCACCAAAAGTCATGGTTGCGAACGGAGCTGTTGAACTGTATCTCTGTGGTGTTTTGAGGAAAACATGGCTGTTTTCTAAGGAGGTTGTGCCGTCACCGTAACAGTTTCCAGTTAGCAGCTGACAGGTCTAATTCACAGTCGACCGTGTCCCTTAATACCTCACTTTAATGAAGCGTCACCTAGCTGCAGCAATCACCCGTCCCTACTATCTGCAAGAGCCAGACAAAGTGTGAGTTCCTGATCCCGTCCCAGTGGGACATCGATGTAACGCTTACAGTGCAATGCCACGCATCAACAACGGTGAAACCAGCTCACGAAAGCAAACTCAGAAAGTCAGCGATGCCTCACCTACCCCGACGCCAGAATCCAACACTGCTGCTGCAACAAGAAAGAAAACACTTTGTCTTCTTTTATTCACAGTAAGTCAGAGATGCATACGGTCCTGTTCTGGTCCGCTCAGGCGTCGAGCCATCCAGAGTTAAATGAAACACACCATTACTTCCACATTCCAAGACCAGAAACTGGTCATAAATTACGCAGCGTACGTCAAATTACATGGCATTTACAAGGCGGAATACATACCGACAGTGATGCTCCCCAGAATATGCAGCATGTGGGTTTGAAAACGGTCCACGTCACAAACATGAAGACATCTGGACATTTGGTCCGCTGTTGAAACAGGCAGGACACGACTCCTTTAAAGCGATCTAAAACATGCATCCATGCATGCACACACCGGACATTCTTTCTATATGAAAACCAGTTTGTATGCAGGAAGAGACATTTGCATGGCTTTTGGGCGCATGTGTCCAAGATTCTGGGAACTCTGAGGTAACGCATGCATTGAGAGGTGGATCATTTAACGCAGCCATTCCCAAACTTCAGAATACCAAGGCCCAAACTGAAATGTGAAAAATCTCTGCGGCCCATGCAAACCTTTAAACACCACTTTTTATGATCAACACACAAGACTAAAAGTTAATATAAGGGGTCAACAAATAAGGTGACACTTGTCTCTTGTCATTTTAAGTTAAGATTACAGTAGAATAACACTCAATTAGTTTGTTTTATTATTTCTAAGTGTTTTTTAAATCGTGTAATTAACATTTTAGAGTTATTAAAAAAAAACGAGGATTTAAAACATTTATTTTTATTGACCTCGAACGGCCCACCTGCAGTACCCCACACTTTGGGAATCACTGATTTAACGTTTAAGATATTTTTTCCCGCCCTCTGTTTACACAGTCGTGCTGTTTGCTGGATGTCGCCGGATTGACGGCCTCGTCGGTCCGATTCATCAGCTGCCGTCCGGTCCCTGAGGGCGTCTGCCGCTCATAAACGTCTACTGTGCCATGTGACATAAGATTGGAAATTAGCAGATTTAAACAAGCCTTCTGTAACGGCGAGGTAGTAGTATTCAGCGAAGCCTTTGATCCGGCCGTTACTGGATCGCCATGACAAGTCCAGTTAGCCCCCCCCCCCCCTCCCCCCACAGTAACTCATTGTGCAGAGAGCTGTAGATGAACTAATCACTGCTGCCCTCAGAAGTCTGAGCGAGGAGATGAAGCAGAAACACAGTGGAAACATTGTCATCGTTCACTTTTGATGTGAAAACATATGATGCCATCACTTTATCTGATTTTTTTTTTTTTTTCCAAATTAGTTAGCCCAAATGAAATGAAGCAGATCAAACGAGATGAAGGACTCATTTAATTGCATTACACGCCCACGCTCAGCTTCCTGCAGTAAACTGTTGTTGTTTGTCTGCAGGAACGGACGTTTCGATGGACAGATAATGATGCTCCTGGACGCGACAGTTCTTATCGGCTCCCCGTCGACACGACTAGCGCCCCACGGCCCCCACTTGACCACATGGTATCTCACAAACAGGCCTGCAGGCTTTGTCACAAAGATTTTCAAACGCCACATTTATCTGGTTTCCAACAGGCGATCGATGGACCCCAGACGTCATAATCAATCCCCTGGAAAAAAATAATAAAAAATAAATAAACCGCTGCTCCGGTGATGCACGCTCAAAGACAAAGCCGAGCACAGATACCGACTCCGTGCCACCCTCTATCTACCGCCTCCAAAAGGTGGTGGTAGATGAAAAATAAAAAAAGGAGGAAAGATCTTGAAATGCCATTTCGTGACTTTTTGGAGGAGCTAATCTATTCTATTTAATGTAGTTCAGAGGGACCCCGTCTCCGCGCTGAAGACACAAGGAAGGATTAGTCCTCATACAGCGGTGGCAAGATGAAAGGAGATAAACCACTTAGCCTCGTTCTTGGATGACTTTATATATTTATTTCCCTCAAGTCTCTTCCCAACGTTTGAAAAGGGATTTAGCCGCAAAGACACTTAAGTCTCTGGAATTTAATCTTTTTTTTTTTCTCCTTTCAAATAATTTCTTCTCTGCTCCGCTGAGTTTTATGAACTTTAGACAGTAGTTCAGGGAGGGCTGAATGACAGAATTTTGTGCGTTGACTGTGGCTTTTGCTGTTAAAAAGAAAAAGGAGCAGCGACAGTATTATTTTTAGTCTTCAGCAGGTTGTCGGCCACGACTGTCTCTGCGCATCGCGCTTGTATCATTCAAGTTTTTCCATCTTGACGATCCGTTGCACAGCCTTGGTGTCTGCCTGGGAGTGTGACCCGTCTGCTCTTCGGTATCTTCCCACTGCTCTATTGACTCTGCGCTGTGAGCCGAGCCTGCTGAGGGGTGCCGACCCCGAGCTCTGGCCCCTGCACATCAAAGGCTCCTCATGGAGGATGTTAATATTTGCTCAGGTGCATCTTGCGAGTCTCCCTCTCTGAACAGGACTGCTCCGAGCATATAAATATATCAGAGGCCAAAGGGACGTCTGGTCACACTGTCCCTGTGTGTGTGTGTGTGTGTGTGAGAGAGAGAGAGAAAATAAGGGATGGGAGTGGATGACAGAGTGCGCTGTCGCAAAACACACACTCATGCACACAGAGCCCACCCCTCCTTCAGACTCCTCCGGTCTGTAGCCTGCATTTGAACCCCCTCTTTCCTTTCTTCCAGGTGGCCCCCTGACCTCCGGCTGCCCTTTGGTCGGGGGGTGAGGGTGGGGGGGACACGGACAGGACAGCTGGGGACAACAGGAGCCCTGTCCCATGATCCGTGCATCGCCTTTGAACTTCTGCCGCCTCTTTCCAAGACAAAGGGATCCCTCTTGAGAAATTGATGGTTTACCCAACGTTGCAAACAAAGACATTCTGGCGAGATTAAGGGTCCTTTCGCACCGTGGTTTGTTTGCTCTGGTCTGAATAACTTGATGAGCTTGTAAACCTGCAGTTTCCTTCGCTGCGAGCGTGCTAACATGCGTCACTTCAAAGCGGGCGGCTCTCGCATCCAGCGTTGCACCTCACGGCGACGCTTGGCAGTAGATGTTTCTCACGCGCAAGCTAACGGTCAACCAACTTTCGTTTCACCCAGTGCACAAGCAAACCGGACGCTTTGACACGGTCCCATCCCCGCCGCACACGGTCTCATTAGCAGCAGCTGTGCAGCAATACATTTGGCTGCGTGATGCTTGCGTCGACGCCTGAAATGGAACGGCGCTTCTGCTGCAACTTCAGTGGACCTATGATTCAGTTTGGCAGCGCATGACTCCAGATTTTATGACTTTATGATGTGATTGTCCCTGAAATGAAAGCCTTCATTGTGCATGGGGCTTGAGGAAATATCTGAAATTGAGGACTACTGGGCAGGTGATGTCACGATAATCAAATTAGATGACAAATCTACTTCCATTCCAAATTTTGGTTCATACTGAAGATATTTCTCATTTACAGTATGCCTTTATCTCAAATCACTTTAAAGTTATTGCCTTTTGAAACCTTGATATCAAAATTGAACATTTTCCAACATGGCCGCCACCTTGTGACGTCAAAATATGCAAATTATATTAATAATTTGACTCCCATCACAGACTTTGAGTCATACTGAACAATTTTCTCATTGACAGTATACCATTATCTGAAACTACTTCCAAGTTATAGCCTTATGAAATCTTCATATCAAAACTGTATATTTTCTTGAAAAAACTCCAGTGCCTAAAAGGTGAATCTGACAGAAACTAAAGTCTATGTTTAATTCAGTGCCAGAAAACATGTCATTTTGGGGGTTTTGGAGCTGATTTGGTTGGTTCTCACCAGGGTTTGCCACCTGATTGGAAATAAGGCGACCCCTTTCTGGAGGTCTGATTCTTCTGGTCCGCACCTGAGAGTGCCTTCGCCATAACCCTTCTTAATGGTGCATCTCCACCAAAACAGCATCACTGATTGCAGCACCTTACAGAGAGTCTGGCCAGCAGCTCCCAGTGATGCTTACACAATGATGTCACGCTAGCATGACTTGGCACGGGCAGCTTGTTTACGCTGATCTCCGCCAGTAAGAATCCTCAGCTGCCTCCGTCGACAGCCAACACAGATAGACAGACGTGGAATCTATAAACTCCAGCATCGAATCAAAGGAGCTGGAAGGCTGTCAGCTCCACATCTGTGGAGGAATCTGAGTGTGAGACCAATCTGTTTTGTAACCGGCTCGGTGACCATACGCACACTGCTGGAGACCTGCAGAAATCTGCTGCTGCTGTTCAGCACATGTAATCAGGCACCAGTCCACCAGGACATGTGTGGAGTCTGGGAGCCCCAGGCAGCAATGGAGGTATAAAATCCTCACAGTACAAATCAGAAAGTCTTCAGTTCGTATGCAAATAACAGAACAGTCAGCAGACGTCACGAGCCCTGGATATTTATGGATTTGATTTCATCCTAGTTGTATTTGTAAAAATACATCCATTCATACACAACTGCACAACTGCAACACATTCCAAAGTGTAAAACTTTAACTTTTCTTTTAACCATCTGCTGTTACCTGTCGTAACACTGACAAAGCATCCTGGCATCAAGGTTATTATCGTTAACGAAAACGAATGAAATAACGAAAACTAGAATTGAAAAAACATTTTCATTAACTGAAATAAAATAAAAACGAGTTTTTTAAAAAACGATAACTAACTGAAACTGTATTAAGTGTTTATAAAACAAATCAAAATTAACTATAATAATATCAAGAACGTCCTTTGTTTTCGTATTTGTAATTTTTTTCTCATAAAGGTTTGAAATCTATTAACTTCGCTCCGCCGTACAACAACAACTGCAAAAAAAAAAAAAAAGTGATCAGCAGTGATGGCTGCGGCAAAAGTTTGGAGAAAGCGGCACAGTCCTATTTGGGATTTGGGAATGGGAAAATACTTTATTTATCCAATAAAGGGAAATTCAATACTGTAGTAAGGGCTCTCTTTTTTTTTTCTTTGACTATGACTGTGTTAACGATCAAAATAAGTGCCTTGTTGTAGAAGCAGGTGATCTAATGTGTGGAATACTTCTCAAGGAGAAAAAAACCCACGAATCTGAAAGTCCATTTGAAAAGCTCGCACCAGAAGGCTAACCAAGACTAGCTGGATAAGCTAGCCTAAGCTAGCCCCCTGGAAAGAAGGCTAACCAAGACTACCTGGATAAGCTAGCCTAAGCTAGCCCCCTGGAAAGAGAAGCTACAGCTGCAGGCCAGTCAGCGTTGGGAAGGACCGGGAGAAAACAGCAACTATAATGGACTGTTTCCACGGAGACCAGATAGCTGCTGGTCAGTAAATACGCAGGAACACCACAAGCGGGAAGATGCATTGATAAATATGCTTATTGAGACCAGGAATGTAAACACGACTATGTGACTCGATAGCCTTCAAAAAGTTCAGTGCTTCACTCCAACCAAAATTAAAACCCTAATTTACTAAATAAAACTAAAACTAACACTCAAACTAATAAAAACTAAAACTAAGTATTTCAAAACAAAAATGAAAAAACTAGCAAAACTGCTCTAAAAACAAATTAAAACTAAAACTAATGGAAAATCCAAAACTATTATAACCCTGCCTGCCATTGAGGATACCAAACAGTTAATCATTTATTATAGTTTTTCTTATTCCATCCTTCCCACAAACATGTGCTGAAGGGTATATATTTCAATGTAACACAGTGCTGTTGTTTTGTTTTGGGGGCCTCTTGTTTAGAAAATGTGCCATGCTGTGAGCCACGCAGTTCAGATTTGCAGGGTACTGTGACATCACAAACCCAGATTAAAGAAGAATTACCCAACTTCACCATCTTTATTCACAGCCAGTTTGACATCATGCTTCATTTTCTGCGTCTGACTCTGGCATCCCGAAACCATCTTCTGTGAGCAGATCTGTTTTTGTACGGCTTCTCTCTGGCATCCCGAGCTACGTTAGCCTCGTTAAGATTTAAAGCAGCACAGAGCGACGTTTGTCATTTTTAGCTCAGGGCTTCATCCTGGACAGGTCGGCAGTCAACCACAACCACTCATACTCACTCCCATCTGCTATTTAAAATCACCAGTCAGCTGAACCTGCAGGTTTTTAGGACTGCAGGAGGAAAACAAGCGTTTGCAGAGTAAAACCCACACAAGCACGGAGAGAACACGCAAACTCCACGCAGAAATGCCCCAGCCAAGATTCAAACCAGGTGGTTGTGAAGCAACAGCGCCAACCACCACAGTCATGATCATTAAAGCACTCTCAGTTTGTCTGGTCTGTCCGGTACCCGTCGCTTCCTCTTCCTCAGCCGTACCTTTTTAATGTGTGCTGATTGTGGTTTGGCCTTGTCTTTGTTGAAAAATGTCTGGACATCCTGGACAAGATGTGGTCTTGAAGGCAGCATGTGCTGTTGTAACATCTCAATGTGGCTTCCTGCATTGATGCTGCCAGCAAACAGATGGAAATGACCTTTACGAGGGCGCCGATGCAACCTCGTACCACCACAGAGCCCGGTTTTTGGTTTTGTTGCTGATGACAGCCTGGCCAGACCTTTGGGTCTCTGGTCTGGAGCACACAGGACCAGTTTGTCCAACCACAAAGCGATGGTCCGCCCCAGGTGCCCTCCGTACCGTCGGTTTCCCACAGCAATCCCTCGCCATTGTGGTTATCTGTCGGGGAATGATGATGGTCCTTGATGCAGGACAGGTGACCAGCTTTGGCTCAAACCTGTGGGAGGAACTAGCACATTCCTTCTTTCTTTGAGAAACCTGATTTTTAAATATTGTAATGATTACCTCGTGCCTTTGTTGATGAGGTGGAGATGTTTGTATCTAGAAGACCTTCACTGACACTGCTTTCATACCAAATAACATCATCTGTTGAAATGTTCATTTAACCTCCCTGGTAACAACTTTTTGTTTTGCACGTGTTGCAGTCCGGAAATAAAAAACGGGTGTCGATTTAACAAACTAGATGAGCGAGAAAAAAAAACATGGGTTCATACTGTTTGCAAAGATATAAAAGTCAAAATAACTGTAATAGTCGCTGCTTTTATTCTTTTCTCTTTTTTAACTTTTCCATATCATCCTGACTATTTTTTTTTTTTCCTGCTTTGGGTTTTGTAGAAACAGACCGAGAAGATAAAAGCCCTCCTTCTTTACTTTTCCAGTCTCAGAGATAAACTCTGGAAACAGTCACATAAAAATAGGTCACACAGTCAATAAACAGTTTGACAGCATTAGAAAAATACTTTTGGTATCACAGTTTCATACTTTTGCAAAAAAAAAAACAAACATCAACGCTGTTAAGTTTGTTTCACCGACGACCTGCAAATGTTAAGAAAGTCAGTGAGGATGACTATCGGTCTAAACTCAGATGGAGGAAGGATGTGAAGAACCAAATGTCAGTCTTTGGTGGCTTTTCCCTGTAAACTCTGTGAATGTCGATAACGTAACCACACAGAGACGATCCAGACTGATAAATTACACAATATTGATCATCTGCTCTTATCGGTGGAAACCAGGACCCTGTTTCTCTTCTCGTACTGTCCTTCACGCCTGTGATGATCACTGATTACAGTTACAGATTAAAGTTTAGTTTCTCGGAAGATATTTCAGGGTTGAAAGTTAACGACTGTGTCTCACCACTTCATGATACTTTCTGTACAAACCCATGACCGGATTCTTGTCCAGCTCTCCGTAGATATGCAGTCAGTCGGTTAGCTTCTTTCAGACTTGGGGCCTCGTCTGTTAGAGGAAATACGATGCATCTGCTCCTGAAGAAGATATTTTTAAGTGCTCTTCCAGCGACACCTTTTGAAACAGACCTAAACGTCAAATTGGAAGCCTGAGAAGTTGTTTTTGTCAGGTGGGAAGCTGGAAAACAGAGCGGACGCCTTTGAGTAGATGTTCCACTTAGAGCACATGTGTCAAACATAAGGCCCGCGGGCCAAATGTGGCCCGTCATGTCATTTTATGTGGCCCTCGAGAGCTTGGGCATTATTGGCTTAAATTTAAACCGATATTTTAAGACTTAAAAAAGCTTACGCCGCTTTAAAGCGCATTTTGACAATTAAACTACATCTCCGATCACGCATTTCATCATTACCCACAACAATAACGGTAGCTATGAGCGAGACGATTTTTTTCAGAACTGATGGATTTAAAAAAAACCTTTACAAAAAGGTGATGCACAAGGAAGGCAGTTTCATGAATGATAGGAAAACAATTACAAGTTTGTATCTCAAGGTGAAAAAACAGTGTGTCTTTTGTGTTAAGGGCGGGTGTCAGTCGTCAAAGAGCTTAATCCACGTCGGCATTTTGATAGCAAACACCGAGCTAAGTATGCTAAATTTAGCCCACAAGAAAAACAATGAACCACTTCTGCTTCTGAAACCAAGGTAATGGATACAAACCCTGAGTTTAATATAATAATGACTTAAATATTTAAAACTTGAATACATAATAAATACAGAAAAATTTCTTTTGATTTTCATTGCATTTTGTTACATTCATTCTGTCAATCTGGCCCTTCGAGAGCCACCATGATGCCGATGTGGCCCTCAATGAAAATGAGTCTGACACCCCTGACTTAGAGCATCTTCGACCTCCAGCCTCTTCACAGATCAAGACGCTGACCACGAGTTTCACCGAACGCCATCACTTCTCGAGACGAAACGTTCCTTACAGGACAAATCTAAGGATGGTGACGTGTACGTGTCAACCAATGAGCAGCCTGCAGTGTTGCAACGTCACATTTTTTTCTTAGAAGAAAAAAAAAACAGAAAATGTGTAGAGTCACGCCGGGGCGAGTCAGTGCTCTTTTTGCAGAATAACTTTCCACTGACGGCAGAAAATGTGCTTCTCATCTACATGCTGGCTGACAGCTATGAAGCTAGCTGGTGTGAGAGACGGGGATGCAGAGGACGGGGTTGCATGGAGGCGGATGAGCTGCTGTGGCGACGCCCGGAGGGAACGGCTGAACCGGCTGACTCTGTTGTGCCACCGATCAAAAAAAGAAAGAATAAAAGACGTTGCGCAGCTGTGTTGGTGGGAGAGGGAGGGTTTGGAGAAATGCTGGACGGCCCTCGTCCCTGTTATCAGTAGGACACGTTGGCGCGCAGGGACAAACGCGTCCTGTTGAATGGGATCAGCGCAGACGCCCTGCAGGAAATTACTAAATGGATAGGACCATCTGCTCTGCAATATGGGCATAATTAACAGCTCATAAATGAATCTGAAGACACACTGCAGGGGAATCTGTGCATTAATATAATTACTAATAGATGTCTGAATGACTGAAAAAGCGACACATTTTCTGTTTCTCTAAATATTATCTGACACTAAATATGCAGATTGGATTTTTTTTTTTTTTTATTATTACACGATGGCACCATTTGTGCCTCTGCGTGCACGTGGACAGAACCTCACTTCGTATTAGAAAAAAGAGACTTATTAAATCATAATGTTTTTAACGTGCATGAGCTTTCCAAACTTCTGCAAGCTTTTTTCTCTGCAGCAGCTCTGTGATTATTGATCACGTATTGAAACCACCGTGGAAATCCCTGCTTCCATCAGGCGTCGGCACAGTTTAGGGACCAAAACAGATGACCCGTCTCCTCCTCTTTTTCCATCCAGGCACTCGAACACAAACACGTCACACCGACGCCGCTAGAATCCACAGCAAGAGGTCACATGACTAAAAACATCCGTAACCAAGGGTTCGTGTTGCGCTCCTGCACAAACTACCTTCGAGTCGGTTTTCTCTTGGAGGACTAGGGTTAATAAAACGATACAACGATTCTAAGTAGGAATCGGTTCCTAACGTCTGGTTCTGGAATCTTTTCGAAGATTTTTGAATTTTGATTCCTTTTTTTGGTTCCTAAATGTCCGCGCTATTTTTTTTGTTGTTGTTTTGTTTTGATTTACTGCACTAGTTTGTTGATGTTACTCTGCCCGGCGTACTCAACTCCGTCACCGACGGTTGAGAGACGCCGCTCTCGAGTTTGGCTGCATTTCTGTCCGGGAAATGACGGCTACCTGGCGCAGTGCAACATCTGCGGGAAGCGTGTTACTGCTAAAGGGTGCACGAGTAATATGGCAAAACACCTTCACCTGCATGGCGTATTTAATTCACTGCATTGCTCCCGTCGCTTCTTCGACTTCAACAGAGTCCGTCTTCATCCAGAAACTCCTCCACGGAAACGCAACCAGTATGCGCACGGCCGAGTGCGTGAAAATAACAACAATAAAACTTTTACAGAGCAGTGGTTGGGTGAAGGCCTATTTTTAATGCTCCATGCCTTTTCAGTACATGCAAGCCTTCCTTGAAAATTAAAACAAAGCTGTCATTTCATCTGAACAGCACTGAATGAGTTATGGAAATTGCTCTAATCTATTTGCCAATATAAAGCAACAGCCATTTTGATAATTAATCTTCCAGGCTTTAGATGGGGAGTCAGGGCCTGAATTCTCTGACGATGTCCTGTTACATGGAGACACGCTCTTGTTCAGATGTCAGTCTAACATTTAGGCTGTAAGTGAATTCTGTGTATGCATATGTGCATGCAAGCATGTGTAAGAATAAAAATATTCTATTGTTAGATAAGACTGTTAGATCTGTTAACCTACACATCAAAGAATCGAGAATCGGAATCAGAATTGTTAAAATCCAACCCTATGGAGGACAGTTTTATAAAAACTGTGATGTTGACCTTTCATGTTTAATGAGACGGAGGAGAGGAGAGCGATCTCCGGACATCAGAAAACATAAATGCACAGCAATTTTTTTTTTTTTTTTCTAAATGACAGGTGGCAGAAAAGCTTCTTGAAGGACAAATGAAACAAGCAAAGCTGGATGAAACGTCTCTGACAACCTTACAGGTCATCTTCTCAAATATTCACAGCGTCCCTTTTCATTCCAGGTTCAGCTGCGATAAATAAATACATTCGTGGATTAAATAAAATCAAACTGGCTCCCGGAGGAAGCGTGTGAAGCCTCACCACGTCCATGCTGGAGTCGGTTCAAAATGTACCACTGCCGCAGGTTTATTATTCATATGCACGTCCTCTCCGGTTCACGGGCGGGTCTGTTTGTGTCTGTCCGTCGGGCAGCTACGTCAGCAGAGGAGGAGGAGGAGGAGAGGGGAAGCGGGCCGGTTCAGGTCCGGAGAGTTTCCACCATCAAGGGCTCTTCCCTCATGTACGTTTCAGCAACCTTTCAGGGAGGAGTAAGCGTGGTTTTTGTGTCTGTTTAAAATGCTTTCCCTTCAAAGCCCGTGCGTCCCCTCCCCGACTTCCTGTTGATCTCCCTCTTTGTTTGGTCTGTTTCTGTCTGTCTGAGCCTCAAACCGAGCGTCTGCTTGTTCAGGTGCTCGGCTAAAAACACATATTGACCGGTGTGTTTTTTTGAATTTTGACAGATTCTCATCTGATATTCCATCATTTCATCCATCTGCCTGCCAGTCAGGTTGTCGGTGCTATAGATCCCTTATGGCTCAGCCGAAGAATCCATTGAAGCTCGGCGATGCAACCTCTCCCCCCGCGCTTTGCTTATAGGATCCACAAGCAGACCTACAAAGAAGTGATTGAAGTGAGAGAGTCAAGTCAATCTGCGCTCGCTCAGCGGCACGCACGCACACACAAACACGTGTGGGTGTTTCGTCTTGTAACATCTGACATTCTTCAAATGTGCTTTTAAAAAAAGTTTCTCGCCAACCACATCAGTCGAGGCGAAACTTGTGCAAAGGGCTGCCAAGTAAGACGCTCGCACACATGTGCTCGCACACCTACCTCCAAGTAGAGTGTCCTCTCTCCATCCTCCTCCACTTCTTTCTCGGCGCTGCAGTTTTATTAAAAAACATCAATCTGTGTGATGCCTTTCTGACATCTCTTCACGGAGAAAGTTGTGCAGCCTTAACAGGGGATCAATAGAGGGGAGATTACTCACGCTCCGGTGGAGGGGTGACAAGTTTAGTTTAGCAGATGTTCCATGGAAAGATAAGTGAGGTGTGTGTGCATCGATAGAAGCATGTGTTTGAGCATGCGTGTGCTGTGGTACGTGTGAGATAACGGACAGAGGATCCCTGAGGGAGTCGTCCTCTCGAGATCCTCGTCTTCCAGCCAGAAAAGCTCTGAAGGAAGCAGTTCATGGCTTTAAAACTACAAGGCCTGAGATGGGAGTTGGCTGACAGACGGCAGCGTTCAAGCTCGACCAACACCTTCGTTTAGCAACAAAGGACTGGCCCGATGACGTTGGATTCCTCCGTGACTAAACCCCCCGCTGCAGTGGGGCGCACGTCCTCGTCAGTCTCCTGCATATGCATTCCTTTTATGTCTCAAGACGTGCTGCATCTGAGATAAGATGACCTGTCCAAAACTGAAAAAAGCATTAAGCTTAGATGTGCTTAGCTCTGCTGTTCCTGCTCTCCACCCCTAGAGGGAGCATGTAGCTGGAGACAAAACGCTTTGATGAAGGTCAGGAGATTCAGGAGATGCGTCTTTAATCAAAAAATAATCAGATTTTATTTATATAGCACCTTCCTTATAACTGAACGTAGTGCTTTACAGACTGAAGTTTAGGTTTCATAAAAAAAAAAAAAAACTGTCAAGCTTTTAAAATTTTAAAATGCTCGAACTTGAGACATCAAGACAAAACCATAAATAACATGGAATAGATCCATTTTTTAAATGAAGTGGAAGAGAAATCTAGTTTTAAATTGAATACAACCCCAAACCTAAAAAAAATCTGAGATGCATTGTTAAAAAAAAGCATATGTGAAAATATTTTATTCACAGTAGAACATAGGAAACAACATTGTCCTCAAAAATTTGGACAACAAAATGCTGGAAAAATAAGTGGACCTAAAAACAAGGTCCACTTACTGGAGAAACATCTTGAATTTCATTAGCGACTGTTCAGTAGGGATGTGTACCGAGAGCCGGTATTTTTTGGTACCGGTTCCTAAATGGTCGGTACCAGAGTACCGCTAAAAATTCTGGACAAACGAATACCGTTATCGGTATTTTTTTTTAAAGACAGTATACCCAGAGCAACATAACTGTCGCATAATGATACTGCCGCCGTCGACAGGTTATGACGTAGCACCCCGTTGTTTTCTCTAGCCAATAGGTCGTTTCTTAATATGTCGGTCGTCAGAGCTAAGCGATCGTAGGTATGGGCTCACTTTATGAAACGGAATGAAGCTTCGGCTCAATGCAATATATGCCAGAAGGTAGTTGCGTCCAAGGGGGGGTAACACCAGCAACATCATGAAACACTTGCAGTGTGCTCATAGTATAAAAATTAAGAATGCGGCATGTTTGTCTGCCTAAACAATGCGGCTAATGTTAGCAGCCCAGCTAACGCTAACAATGCCGTGCTCTCCTTGGTGCAGGTAGACTGACACTACTTCCTCATCATCAAGTCAATGTGAGATTATGAATCATTAAGTTGGTAGTTAATTTTACTCAGGAAAATGCATTATCAATTCTAGCAACGCTGATATATGTTACGTTAATCCTGTACGAGGTTTGTACGAAGCAGCAGCCACCACTGCTAGTTTGCTGATGCAGACAACCCCATTCACAATCGCCAAGCGACGTCAAATGAAGATGTCTGCAGAAAAAACCGAGGAATGCCACAGGGCTGTTACTAAGTTTATTGTGAAAGATTGTGAACATGCAGGTGAGGGCTCTGGTCATCTGCCTAGTTTTTTTTTTTTTTTTCATTTCATCTATTGTCTTCTGAGAAGCATTTGTAATTTTAAGTTAAGCTTCTATTCTGTTGAAGCATTATCACATTGACAGTTACCTTTAAGGCTGTATGTGCTGCCTGCTAGTTTTTTTTTTTTTACATACCTCGCACTGCACATGTTGACTTGCTAAAGGCTTAAAAGGCAAGTGCTGTAAGTTGTTGTAATGATGTTGCTGGTGTTACCCCAATTGTGGTAATAAAAAACGATTGAATATTTTACCATCTTGTAACGTCTTTATTTTATACACTAAATTACATGTCATGGTATCGATAAGAGTATCGATAAATATCGGTACCAATAAGGAGTATCAGTATTGGTATTGGTATCGATAAATTCCTAATGATACACATCCCTACTGTTCAGTCACAATTCATTTCAATTCAATTTTATTTGTAAAGCGTCTGTACAGAGCGTCTGTACAGAGACCCAGATCATGACCCCCGAGCAAATATCATTAACTAAAATTATAATATTAAATCCAAATCAAGGATAATGGCAGGTAAAAAAAAACTCCACAGTGGGAGAAATAACCTTTAAGCCAAACAGCGGCAAGGAAAAACTCCACTTTAAGAGGAAGAAACCTTGAGCAGGACCTGGATCATATGGGGGGACCTTCCTGATGAAGGCCAGCCGGGTAGAGAAAGAAAAGAGGGGAGACAGGACAGAGAGACGATGGAGGACAGAGAGAGGAGAGCACACAAATGACTGAATGTAATGACTACATAAACATAAACAGATGCAGGTAGCAGCACTGAGGTGAGATGGTCAGAGGACTAGTTCACCGGTCACCACACCAGCCTGCACCCTGAACACATCTACACACACAGGTGGAGGTAAACGCTGGGATGGATACATGACTGCGTAGAGAAACAGAGCATCTTAGAAAAGTCTCAGAGGTGATGATGGGAAGAAGTTGAAAAACTGTCTCCAGACTGCGAAGCTGAGACAATGCACCGACGTGGACCACAATTCTCTGATCTTAATCACATTAACTCCATCATCTCATTAAGACACTGCCACGTAAACAGCAACCTTAATCATCATGATCGTTTTTGGTGTCATTTCAAATTCTGGAGGGAAAGGTGAACATACGGCGCAGTGACGTAAGGATTGACGTAAGGTTTTAAAAACGATTCATGTGAACACCTTGATATGAATTTTGTCTGGATTAGATTCAGTAATCAGATTATTGGTGTCCAGGTGAACGTACTCAATGTCAGGATAACACTCCTCAGTATCAACTTGACTTTAGCATCTATAGTAGAGGTCTTCGGAACAACCCAACAACCTGAAAACCCGAGGTTCCAACCCGACCCGAATCGGATCTCGGTCCATTCAAAAGACGTGACTCTTTACAGTTCGGAATCAGTACAGTTAGTCTCGAGTCCGGTCGGTGCTCTCTGACAGGCTGGGTCCACGTTTACTCGAGAGAAGTAAAGATACTGGCGGTGGCAGCCAATATCAGGACTCGGGGCAGTTTTAATTTATTAATTAACGTGACGTGTTTGTCATGAAACAACCGTGTTATCGTAGCGTGTTATTAGCGGTTTGCCCAGCAGCGGTAAAGCAAAACAGATCGCCAACATGACAACGTTGGATGAGAGAACATATTCATGACACGTCCTGACCGGTGTAGGCTAATAGTGTTAGCAGTTGCTACCAATAGCATCTGTATCCACAAAGAAAATAACAACGTGGATTTATTGTTGTTTACATCATGTAGCCTATGTAGCAACTGAACCGGTAGAAGAAGACAACTTTAGGTAAGAAAATCAAGTTTTATTCAACGCTAGACAACTTTTAACATTTAACTTTTAACTATGGGCTGTATTGTCTCGGTTCTATTCGGGTCGGTTCGGTTCGTGGTCGGAAACTTAAGACTCTGGTCGGATCGGTTCCGGGTCCAATATTGCAGGTCCATTCGGGTTCGGACTCCCGAACTTATGACAATAGCTCGGGTCGGGTCGGTTTCGGGTCAAATTTTCACGGGTCCATTCGGGTTCGGGTCCATAAAAGTGGACCCGTGAAGACCTCTCGTCTATAGTCAACAATATGATGAGGAGATTCTGAGAATCTGAAGAAATCTCTGTTCACTTGGGACAAGGCAAAAAAAAAAAAAAAAAAACACAATGCCCGCGATCTTCAGACTGTCAGGTGACACTGCAATGATTCTGCAATGGAAATCACAGCCGGGTCTCAGGAAGGCTTCTGGAAATCACTGTCTACAGTGCAGGTGCCATCCACAGAGAAGAAGTTGCGTGAAATCATTTTTTGGAAATCGCGGACCCTGCATCCTCTGGACTAAAGAGGAGACAGACCATCCAGCTTGTTATAAGCGCTCAGTTCAAAAGCCAGTATTTCTGACGATATGGAGATCCATCAGTATCCATGCAATGGGCAGCTCACACATTTGCAAAGGAAACATCAGTAGTGAAGGATCATTGCAGGTTTTAGAGCAACGTGTGCCTCCATCCAGACGATGTCTTTATGAAGGAAGACTAGCCAAACCACACACTGGATCCATCACAAAAGCAGGACCCCCAGTTCAGACCTGTCACCCCTAACCCTCACCTAGGTTTACATTCATGCTGGGGAGTCTTGAGGACGTTACAGCGGAGACATCCTCTTCCCAGGGAGATCAGAAAGAAGATTGTTACAACATTTAATCCTACAGGTGATAAAAGCGTGATGGTAGGGTCTCGGTGCTGGCTCGAGGGAGAAACTGTCACATCCTGGGAACGTTACTCACATCGTAAAAGTCGTTCTTTTTCAATGTGGCAAAACAACGTCGACATAAACATATTAATCTGAGCTGGGAAAAGAAGGATCTGAGGCAGTCGCTGTCTGATTGTTCAGTCCCTCTCGTCAGCGCTGGCTCGGAAAATGTATAAATAGCACATAAATGGTAAAATAATTGTGAGACACAGTGACCTGCAGAAACGGCTTTCTGACTTGAACTCGTCTGGCTCTGTGCCACAGTTTCCTGGTGCTTCTCTGCACATCTCACGCTGAAACATGAAGGGCTTTTTTTTTTTTTTTTTGGAGGCTGGAGATACTGAAGGTTACTGGATGTTTCTTCACCTGCAGGTTGCTTCAATCACACAAATACACGCACACACACACATGCACAAGCTTTATCTGGTATGCTAAAAGCGCACCCAGACGCAGAAGGAGCGGTTTGGATGTTTCTAAAGGCGCTGTTTCAGAGAGACGGCAGAAAAGGTGTGAGGAGGAGAAAATACGTGGCCTTTGACCTCAAAGGAAGTGATTTATACAGGACTATAAAACAAGCCCCCGGGATCAATGCCGAGATGTGATTTTGGAGCTGTGGCCTTGGTCAAAACTGCAGCCCAAGAGACTAAAGGCCCAAAAATACCACGCTGTCTACACGTTACCGACCGTTTAAAATTACACAATTAAAGACAACTGATCCAACAAAACGGATATTCTGGAGGAAAGTAAAAGTGAGGTTGTGACAGTGAATTTAAAAAAAAAACAGAAATGGAGAGAACTGTAAAACTCATGAACCCACATTTTATAAACTCCTTATTGTGAATCCTTTAAAAAAAAAAAAGGAATTCATGTTTTATTTTGATAATATGCAGTATGATGTTTAGCATTGTCTTGCTGAAAGATAAAAAACCTCCCCTTAAAGGTAGGGTAAGTAATTTCTGACTGACATGTTTGATGATGTTTGGGCAACACATTAACCTCTGCCTCACCCCCACTTCACGTGCATGAGCATGAACCCTCTGTTTTGTTTTTTTGTTTAACAGTTTACTCACAAGACGGGCAGCTAGCGGACGTAAAGAATCCGTCACTGGATGTGTCAAAAGGCATTCTGGGTTATAAGTTGCATAGAATGGTCTACCCTATTTTATACCCTATCTCATCTGAATGGGAGCATATGTTGCTCTGTACTAGGGATGTAACGATATGGAAAATTTGATATCTCGATTATAGTGACTAAATTATCACGGTTTATGATATTATCGCAATAATTGCTGTACAAATGTCTAAAAAACACAGACATTTTAATAATTTCACAAAATCTTGTGATTTTCTTGTCATTTAAAACATCAGAAGCCCAAATCTTATAAAAATTAAACTTTCACATTAAAAGGGCAAACAATTGGCACAGAAAGAGGTTTTATTTTAAATGAAACAAAATAAATAACAGGAACAAAGCTGATTTGTCTGGTGCAAATTTAAATAAACACTTTAACAAGCATAGTAGGTCAAAATATGTAAACAATTATCAGGAACAAAAATTATAGTGCAAGTTTAAATGAAAAAGACTTTGGACTTTAAGCTAAACCTTAAATACGTATAAATGTGCAAATAAAGAAACAGTTATGAAGGAGCCAAATGTTGTTATGAATTGTAGTTCACTCTGTGTGTCTGTGGGTGTCGCTGTGTTGTTACCTGAGGGTCAGGTAAAAAGGTAGATGCCTGTTATTGGTTAGCTGTTGGACCCGGAAGGACAAAAGGTTTTTGACCGCTGTGGCGCTAACGTTATGGTTGTCAGATCAGTTAATGGAATAAATTAATATTTTAACTGCATCAGAAGGACATCGTTCCGGTCCTTTTTAGACGTCATTTTTCAATGTCCTGAGTGCTATCATCAGTTTCCACCATGCTCACGTTACGATACCGATGTTACAAGGTACAAATTCACACGAGATACAGTCGCGAGTCGCTCACAGACTTCAATGAGGCCAATATTACATATCCCGGTAATCGACCGCGATAATGAGATGAAGTTAAACAGAAACGGTAATCGTTAACGCGTAATATTTTACCACGCTTTACCGTAATACCGGTAACCGTTCCATCCCTACTCTGTACCAGTGTTGCATATAATTTTCAGCATTTACAGTCATGGAAAAAATTATTAGACCACCATTTTTTCTTCACTTTCTTGTTCATTTTAATACCTGGTACCACTAAACGTCATCATGTGACTAAAACAGACAAAAAAGAAAACACTGAATGCATAAAAGCAGTGTTTTTGGCAGTACAGCACCATAGCTATTGATGTAAAAACTTAAGTGATTTAGGTTATAATCAAGAAAACCATGGAAAATGGTAAGATATCAGCTCTTAAATAAAACTCTTATGAGCAATCTTTGTGGTTATCGTTATGTTTGTCCAAACAAATGTACCTTTAGTTGTACCAGGTATTAAAATGAACAAGAAACTGAAGAAAACAAGGGTGGTCTAATAATTTTTTCCATGACTGTATGTTTGATTTTGTCCGTAAACTTCTGAACTGAGTGCTGATAAGCCAGATAGTCCCTCTCCTCTATATTCAGGAGAAGGCAGCATCCGTGGTTCCAAAAAGAAAATCAAACCTCAGATCATCTGACCACGGGACAGTCGAGCCCACTGGCTCGGCCCTTTTTAAATAAGATTTGGCCCAAAGAAGATGGTGCTTCTGGATAATGTTCACCTTTTGCTTTTTCTCTACATAATAGAGCTTGAAGCAGTGTTTGTGGACGGCTCGGCTAACTTTGTACCGAGACGGTGAGCTCTGGAAGTTTTCCAGAGTCTATGTGTGAGTTATATTACAGAATCATGCCTGTTTTAACGCAGGGCCGCCTGAGGGCCCCGAGATCACTGGCATCTGATATTGATTTTGGATCCCCATGTGAGATTCTCTGAATCTTTTGACTGTTGTATGAACTGTGGGTGATAAGATAATCAAAGTCTTTACAATTCTCTCTGCCTTTAAGATTCTCTTTTTATACCAAATAATGTCACTGACCTGTTGCCAATAAACATAATTAGTTGCAAGATGTTTCTCCAGATGTTTCTTTTTAAGATCCATTTGCTTTTCTTTTTTTTTCCTTTTAACGAGGAACATTGAACAACTGAGATTTAATGCATTACTGAGGAATCACTGTTAAGTGGAAAAAAAATAAGACTTCTGAGAAATAATAAAAAAGAAAAAGAAACCTTTTACTGAACGTTTGGGGTTTGGTTTTTTTTTTGTATTTGCTGCTGAAGCGTGTCCTTTTTCAAACTAGTGGAAAGGAAACATTAAAAATTAAACATATGAAAGTGTTTACTCCATCACACTTTTCTTTGTTCTTTATCAGAGCATATTTACCAAGATTACACATCATTTGCTCCACGTAAGCAAAATATTTCATTTAACGTCTAAGTAGTGGGATACAATTCTTAAAAAAAATTAATTTGACACAATAAGTCAAGTTTTTCTATCTTGCTGTAGGTCACAGCAGGTGGGGCACCTGAGCGCTCGCTAGTCTTGGAGCTCCACCGTGGAGCCAGAGGGCCCCACAGTGGAGCTCCACGACTGGCCTCGTCTTCTCCAACGCTTCCACAAGCTCTCATCAGCGCCACGTAGTTTGAGCAAGACGAGGCTTCAAAAGCTCTCTGTACAAAGCGATGGGTCACCTGACCGAATACCTGCCCAGTTACATCTATTTTTATTCTACACATATTTCAGCATTTCACCACATATTCAAACATTAATTTTAAGACTTTTTTTTTTATTTTAAGCTATTTAAGCACTGAATGCCTTCTGGCATTACATTTAGAAGATGAATTCTGGCATTCACTCGCTCCTGCTCTCTACACTTACTCTAGCACGACGTGCTTATTTTTCTGCAAAAGAATTGTTAATTCTTCATAGTATTTGCAGATTTGTACTATGCACTGTTCAGTTGTATTTGATAGTATTTATCTTTCTTTATTATTATTTTTGAGTGCTTAGTGAGCTCATATATCCTTTTAAAAGGGAGATTTTTAAACTTCTATTAGGAAAAATCTGTTAGTAAAATGTTACACATTCTTGTGTATTTGCACAGTTACATATTACAACAGTTAACACGTTATCTAGGCTTTGGGCCTCTTTTGACCTCGCTGTTGAGTTTGTAAGGTCGTGATTTCTAAGTTAAAAAAAATGATGCTAATAAAACTGTTTGTTCTCCTTTTTCCCCAAATTAGAATCAATAAAAGAATCGATAAAGAATCGAATCGTTAAACAGTATCGATAATGGAATCAGAATCTGGAAAAATCTTATCAATTCCCATCCCTAAGCCACCGCTGCTCGTAGAGTAACGATGTTTTCACATTAAAGTCTCCAGTAAGAACAGAAAAATTTGCTAATTTTGTCATTGCTAGTCACTTTTTTTTTTTAAGAAAGGAGGGCGTCTTAATGCTCATTCAATCAAAATTAACACATTAAAGTCAATTCTAATCCCAAACCTAGTAGCTAATGTGGGTATCTGGAGAGGTGAAGGTCAGGGTGACTCCTTCCCTCCACTGTCTTCATGTGTGTTTTTCTGGCGACAGTCACGTCTGCTGTTTTGACTGCGGCTGTCTTTCATGCCGTAGAAATAATACCATCTTCATCATTTTCAGCTGCTCCTCTCAGTGTTGGTGACTCAGCAGCTAAATTAAACACCAAAACGAACAGTCTCGCTTTGTCATCATTCCTCAGAGGAAAGTGTGGTTTCATTTCCTAGACAGGAACTTTACCAGCAAACAGAAATTATTTCATGTCTTTGGTTATTTAGACCCATTTAAAGGCTGTTTTCTCAGCATTATTATTCATTTTTCATGCAGAGAAATCAGTATTTTTATTAACACCTACAACAGACTGTTCAGGTTCGGCCTTTGCAAAGACCTGATGAGAATTTTGTTTGACAAAAAAACATGCATGAAAGGGATTTTATCAAACTGTTGACAGTGTTTTTTTTTTGATTCGTGAGGTGATTTAAAAAATGTTGAAAATCAATTATGTAACAACCTTTAAGTCAAAAATGTCAAAAAAGAAGATCGTAATTTTTTTTTTTTTTTTTAATGTTTAGCACAGCTCATGTTTGCTCGTGAAGTTCCTAGTTTACGGAGTTAAACACCTCAGACTGTACTGGAAGTGACCGGGCAGCTCCTGAACATCCCCTGCAGATGCTGCAGATGTTGCTGCTGGTGAGTCACAGAAGAAGTGGATGTTGGATGGATTAAAAGGCGCCAGCCTGTAACTTTCTGAAACAGTCTCCTGATGGGAAGCACTTTTTTTTTAATTCAACTGGTTCTGTCATTTTTACAACAGAGTTCATTACAACACAAACGCTACTATTACTGGAACGCTGGAGGTTATTGGATAACAGCAAATAAACCCGGACAAGAAAAGGGCGTATATAAAAACAGAATGCAATTTTATGCAAATCAAAAAAGCCCATACTTAATTCACAATGAAATAAACATATAGAGTGCTTGAACCAATGGAATGTACCGTAAGAAGAAATCAATACAGTAATTATGAATTTAATTGTGGAGATATGACTGAAAAGAGTTGGAACAAGCTGACGTTTACCAGTATGTAGCAGTTGCTGGAGTCTTTGAGAAAGGAATGTTGTCCCGTCCTCGTCTGATGCAGGACTGGGACTGATCGACAGGCCAGCTCAGTTCCCGGTGCAGGACTGGGACTGATCGACAGGCCAGCTCAGTTCCCGGTGCAGGACTGGGACTGATCGACAGGCCAGCTCAGTTCCCGGTGCAGGACTGGGACTGATCGACAGGCCAGCTCAGTTCCCGGTGCAGGACTGGGACTGATCGACAGGCCAGCTCAGTTCCCGGTGCAGGACTGGGACTGATCGACAGGCCAGCTCAGTTCCCGGTGCAGGACTGGGACTGATCGACAGGCCAGCTCAGTTCCCGGTGCAGGACTGGGACTGATCGACAGGCCAGCTCAGTTCCCGGTGCAGGACTGGGACTGATCGACAGGCCAGCTCAGCTCCCGGTGCAGGACTGGGACTGATCGACAGGCCAGCTCAGTTCCCGGTGCAGGACTGGGACTGATCGACAGGCCAGCTCAGCTCCCGGACTCATCTGCCATGAAGCCATCCTTTTGAAATGGTTGCAGTATTCAGTTCAGCATCATCATGCTGACAGATGCAATTCCTTCCTTTATCTGGAGGCATCTGTTGCTCTAAAGCCTGTAATAACCTTTCATCACTGATGCTTCCTTTCCAAATAACACTAGCTGCCCTTTCAATAAGCAATAACACCCTGATTAGATTCTAGATTCTAGATTCTCTTTATTGTCATTGTCACAAGTACAACGAAAAGTAAGGTGCAGGCCTTCAGTAGAGTGCACTATAGATAAAAAAAAAAAAAAAATGTAAACAATATAATATATAAAACCGATATAAAAAAACAATATAAAAGCAATATAAAAGCAATATAGAAAACAATATACAGACTTACAAAGTCTAGGTAACGGCAGACATATTCAGTAAACATGGTTTACTAATGCGTGGTAAAACGTCAACCGGGAGGTAATTGTGCAAGTGTGCAGGTGTTTATTACACAGAGGTAGTGCAGTTGTAAATGGAGACAGTGATATAAAATAAATAAAATAAAAAATAAAATAATGCACATTTTTCAGTTGTGCTCTTAGAACAACTGAACAATGCACATTATTCAGTTGTTCTAAGAGGCATTAATGGCTCTAACAGCTGTTGGGAAAAAACTGTTTTTCAGTCTGTTAGTCCTGGATTTGATGGCCCTGTACCGTCTGCCTGACGGTAGTGGCTCAAACAGGGAGTGGCCCGGGTGGGATGGGTCCTTGATGATGGTGTTGGCTCTCCTGAGGCAGTAAGAGCCGTGAAGGTCCTCCAGTGTGGGTAGAGGGCACCCTATGACCTTCTCAGCCGTTCTGGTGACCCTCTGGAGCTTTTTCCTGTTTGCCACTGTGCAGCTGGCAAACCACGTGCAGAGGCAGTATGTGAGGATGCTCTCCATGGTGGAGCGGTAAAAAGACACGAGCAGTCTCTGGCTGATGTTATTCTTCCTGAGAATTCTCAGGAAGTGGAGTCTCTGCTGTGCCTTTTTTACCACCTGTGTGGTGTTCTTGTCCCAGGTCAGTTGCTCCTCTATGTGGACCCCTAGGAAGCGAAAGTCACTGACCCTTTCCACACAGGTTCCACCAATGAGAATGGGCTGAATGTCCGTTTTGTTTCGCCTGAAGTCTATAATTAGCTCCTTTGTTTTGGATGTGTTCAGGAGCAGGTTATTTTCTCTACACCACACAGTCAGCTGTTGCACCTCATCACGGTATGCAGACTCGTCACCTCCAGTGATGCAACCTACCACTGTGGTGTCATCCGCATACTTAATGAAGGTGTTGCTGGCGTGGATGGGGGTGCAGTCTGAGGTGTAGAGGGTGAAAAGCAGAGGACTCAGCACGCAGCCTTGAGGGGAGCCGGTGCTAAGTGTGAGCGCTGTGGAGGTGTGGGGGCCAATCCTGACCTTCTGTGGGCGGTCTGACAGGAAGTCCTGATTAACGACTGATGAACGTTATTCTCCTCAGTGAGAGGAAAATTTATAGTAAGTTTTTTTTGTTTGTTTGTTTGTTTTCTGCAGATTAATGAAAGTCCAAGACACTCTTCCTCTCTGAGATGCTTGTTTTATACCTAATCATAGTGCTGGACGGTATACCGGTTCATACCGAATACCGAGTATGTACTGTAGCATACACAACATTGGGAACGCCCCGCGGTGGAACGTAAGTGCCGCAGAACATTGTTTGACAGGGGACTGTTTTGCAGTTGCACTGGAGGCACAACACGCTACTAGTTTATGGTTAAACGGTGATGCTGCAAACAGCGAAAGTCCTGAAGTGGAAGCTCCAGAACGGCAACATGAGACTGAGGACCTTCTTCCTAAACGAGGAGCCGTGTCTGTCGTGTGGAAGTTGTTTGGATTTAAAAAAGACGACGTCCAACAAACTACAATAATCTGCAAATGTTGCCGAGCTAAAGTTGTAGCCGAGGGAGGCAACAATATTCACTCCTCGTGACAGTAAAATAGGTCATTCTAAGCCAATTTACTGCAGCGATTCCTCTCTAAATGATTAGAAAATGTGGTTCACACCCAGTTGTGTCTTCAAAAAAAAATACGGTGATATACCGTGAAACCGTGATATAAATTTTTGGTCATACCACCCAGCACTACCTAATCATATCACTGACCTGTTGTCAATTATCCTAATTAGTTTCAAGATCTTATTCCCTTAAGATGGTGCATTTCCTCAACTTAAACATTTGATCTGTTTTTATGTTCCATTGTGAATAAAATGCGTTTCTACGAGAGTTGCAGATCATTACATTCTGTTTTCATTTGCGTTTCACTCGCTACGCCGAGCGTTTTAGAACTCAGGTTACATTTTACTGTGTAGGAACGTAGAGCCGGACCTTTGCACTTCAGACTTCAGCTTGTTTTCTTCCTTCAGTTTCAGAGACAGTGCGACAGAGGAAGGGTGCCTTTCTGTTATTTTCCTGTCCCTGCAGCTCTCTCTCTCTCTCTCTCTCTCTCTCTCTCTCTCTCTCTCTCTCTCTCTCTCTCTCTGCGTCCTGCCCTTGAAAGAGAAAAAGGACAGGCTCAGACAGCCTGGGAACGGCTAACTACAAGAGGATCGGAGCGGCGCTACATCAAAGGCCGGCCCATTTGCACAGCGGCTTACACACACCCACACATACACAAACATCGGCTTACATATTTTGGGGGGGTTGCTTTCTCTGAAGTTCATTTGGAATGGCAGAACTATTACCCGTCTTGACAGCATGTGAACTACAAGAGGGGAGAGTTAAGCTCAAAAACAGTTCTGTTTGGCGAAAAAAGTTGGGATGCTTTGGAACGGGTCCTGCTTTATCAGTCCCCCCCCCCCCCCCGCATCTTTGGACTGAGAGAGGAAGTCGACAGTTTGCATGTGAAAATATTTCATCCAGAGATGCAACCCAAAAAAAATGTGTTGTGTGAAGTAAATAGCTCTCACACGTTATTTTCCACGACTGCTGGTTTAAGTTAGTGGAACAAAATAGAAGGAATCATAAGAAGTTGGATTAGTGGACATCTCCTCCCACGTCCTCTGATCTTTTACTGCAGCTCCATGAGAAGGAAGCCGCTTTCCACAGTCATATAGTACACTTAATCTGAAGTGGCAATATTAGAACCCGGAGCCGGTGCCAAAACAAATGCAGCCAGTGCACAAGTGACTTCTCTCAGTGGTTCCTGATGTACCGTGTCGGAGAAAGCAGAGGGCTGGAGGAGAGTGGAAGCGAGTGTGGGAGGAACGAGCAGATGAACGTGAGAACAGTGGAGGAGTGTATCATGTGTAGGAGGAACACATGATGGATGCAAGATGTGTGAAGATGAAAGAGTTTAAGGAGTCACATTGAGTTATTGGACGGAGACGTTGAGCAATGAGATAATAACGGCGGGGCGGAGAGCAAGGGAGCAGAGGTCGCCGTGACCATCCGTCAGGAAGAGGATTCACGCGCAGCTTCGCCTTGAAGGTCGTGCGCCTCCTGTTTCTGAATTTCACTGAAAAAGTGGCGTTTTGAGGCAAAAAGTGATGCGACGTCAGCCGAGGCTGAGGACAGAGGATGTGACGTCGCCGTAACGTTTAGCTGGACTGAAGCACCCCCCCCCCATCCCCGTAGGTTGGTTACAGCTTGTCTTACCACATGCTGGAGCTATTACATGATGTCATGGTGGTACAATTTCCCACAAACGACTCCATGTGATGGAGGAAGTGATGTCACAGGCTCCGGCTGCAGATGGCATTTTGATTGACCGAGGAAGATGCTATCTAAACTTCCTGTACGTGTTTCTGCACTTCAACAGACGAGTTGGTTGATTTCCACGTCAGTGTTTCTCTTTTAGATCCTTCATTAGCACTTACTTTTTTTTTTCAACCTTTAAAGCTCCTCTTATGAAAACAATGCATCAAATACTTGCGTGTTTAATACAAAACGTTTCACTCAGAAGCCTCAAGAGAGTCACCCTGTGAACCAGCAGGTCTTTATGGAGCCTGGGAGTGGCTGCTTTATTTTTTTAGTTTTTGTCACTAATTTGAGAATGCACTAACAAAGTTTCCGTGCTTCTTCATTTATGTGAAGAACACAGCGTGAAAAAATGAATGTTGGGAAATACAACGAACTGTTTGAGTGATAAAATGAAAATGAAAGTAAGAAAACTCAATCACGGAGCATTTTCGTCATGAGAAAATTAACGGTTTTGAGCGCCATCTGTGAAAAAATATTATTAAGAAACAAAAACGCCACCCATTATGTCTTAGAGATGTCAGAAATGCAACCCCAAATACACAAAAAGTTGGGATGAAATGTAAAATGCAATGCATGACTTGCATTTCTTTGCAGACGGTATGAATCCAAGTCAGTTCCTGTTTCGTTAAGAGTTGAGACTTGTTGCTGATGACAGTCTCATCTCTGCTGCAGAGCACAGAGCCCCGTTTTCTTCCGAAATGATCTGAAATATTCACTCTTCTGACCACAACACACAGTGCTGCTGCATGATGGCCCATCTCAGATGCCTCCGGGCCCAGAGACGTCTGGGACCGGAGATCATGGATGTCCTTTGTAGGTTTACATCAGGCCCTTTAGGCACCAGGATCCTCCAGGATCCTCTTTTAGAATCCTCCAGATTCTTTGAATAGTTTAACGGTTTTCAAACGGGGGAAAAGTGCAGATCCATTCCAATCCAGGACATTGCTTCATCAGTTTCAACGATCGTCTCACGCATTTTGCATCTCTTCATTCGTGTATCTTTTGTTTTTTTCACCTCCTTATGGGTTCTTTCTTTGGAATGTGTTTCAGATCCAAAATACAAAAACAAAATTAAGTTCATGAGAAAAAAAAAAGAGATATAAGAAGAAATATTTTGAATTTATACTGTTTTTCTTTATATCATCCCAACTTTTCTCGTGTTTCTTCCCAGGTCTGGGAAAGCCGACTCCAGGTTATCACGTGAAACAAAGCAGACTTCCACATATTTTCAAACATACCCAAACATCTGAGGCAACTGGTCCCACTGCCCCACCACTTCTTTAAACTGTCCAGGTTCCCTTGGCCATTCTTCTTCTATGGTGGCTTAGAAGTTGTCTGTCAAGCAGCACTCCACGTTGACAAAAATATTTGTAAATCGATTAGTCGATGTTAACAGTCGAGGTTGAGGTGTAAAAGCCACAATTCAGACATTTAATGAAAGACTGGCTAGTGATGTGTCAAAAGAAATCACGCCGCTGGTTAGCATGCCGCTAACTCAGATGAGCTTTAACACAAAACTACCTAAACTGCAACATTTTGAGTTTAACCTGCAGCTGAACATCATTGCAGTATCACGACAAGCACAGGTTCATCTGATCCACAGTTAAAATGTCTGGAGACCATGAGGAAGCACAGAAGCTAGATTAGCCCCCAAATGATCAACTTTTTTTTCATCAGTTGGAAAAACGGGCCACTGCCGCTGAATCTATAAACTGTGCACATTAGTGTTATCACCTCTTGCAAAGAGGCGGCATGAGCGGTGCTGAGAAGCCGGCTAGAACACAGCTGGAACACAGCTGGCTTAGCTTATCTTCACCCAGGATGGTAATTAATGTTACTATACATTCAGTTTGATCAAACCTCTCCAAACATCCCCATTTCAACTGTTGCTACCTGAAGCGAGCACTGGAAGAGCTGAAACTTGGACTGGCAGAGCACTGCTGGGACCACTTTTTTGTTATTTCTGTCCTACAGTTGGAAATCGTAACATGGACGTCAGTGGGGTTTTGCTCTGATTTGGAGCCAGCGCCTGGTGGTCCGTTAAGGAACTGCATGCAGCAAAAAACCTACTTTTGACTGGCTTCAACCCAGAAGTGGGACTTTGGCCTTTGACTGAATCGGAAGCTATGAATTGAAAGCTAACTAGCTAAATTTAGCCTTCAGCCTCAGTACAACCTACATGGAATTATCTGTTTGATATTGATTCGTTTTTCTCTGACTGTTTGTGTATTTTCTGACAGCACGGGCCTAAATGAGTGAGTAGGGCGAGATAGACGCCTCATTTAGTTACAGATATTATCAGGTTTAAACAAACACAAAGCAAAAGAGACATCTAACGGCTGATGTAATATTTTTCTTTTTTTTTCGGACATAGCAATCAATATTAAGCGAACCGTCACCTGCGGGCTTAAACCACAAGTGTTAATAACATTTAAGCTGTCACCTGACTTTCTTTCAGCTCATGGAAGTTCAACTCTGCGCTAAACTCTGACCCTCAGCTAAGCTGGCGACAGTGGCCTATCATGTTTAATCATGATCAGGTTAAATCCCTCTGAACTGAGTCACTGCTGCCACCTGCTGACCAAAACTGATATCAGCGTTGCACCTTTGCTAGACAGCGATAAAACACAGGACAACTACAGGACTTTGGACTAGTCAGAAAACAGTGATCAGCTATGCAAGTGTTTCTCCTTTCAAGATGTGATATCAGAATCAGAATAATTTTTTTGTTAAGCATGCTAATTAATTAAGGAGGCATTATAAAATCTCTGTGGTCCCGTGTGAGCTTTTGGTTTATAGATAAAACACACCATTAGACCCTAATTTTTTCTGCAGATTAAAATGTCACCTTACGCTTTCTCAAAGCAGACCAATCTATTTATCCTACTTTTCAGAATTCATGATTAGACTCAATAAAACAACATCATTTTCTTGACTAAATTAAAGCATTTACATCCTGGAGAAGTAAATCGGTACTAAACGCCGCAACTCACAGAACAATATGCACGAACCTCAAACATCCCAGGAGTTTATTTGTTCGAATTTCACATACGTCTCACATGTGTAAACTGGTTAAGCCCTTAATCACTTCAAGGGGAGTGAGAAAAGACACGGAGCGGGATGGAGAAAGTGGATTATTTTGCAAGAATTGGGGGGAGCTGAGGAGGGCGGCTGAGCAGCGATCGATGGTTTCCCCCAGAGCTCCGCAGGGATTTGTGCTGAGTGATCTGAAGTGGCACCCTGCTGTGCAAACCTGAGTGCGTTGACTCCACACAAAACCGTTCAATCACAGAGAGTCATGTTCTACTAAAAAGCCCCTTATGAGATCATTAACAAGGATGAACAAACAGGCACTAATGAAAAGAGCCAGAGCACTTTCTGTGGGTGAAGGAAGCTGAAAACCAGGGATGAAACGAGTCTGCGCTGCCGTCCAGCTCAGAAGGTTGAACCGTGTGTTTGGTTTTTGGCACCGAACTCAGAGGCCGAGGACACTTATTCACTCGTGACCTGTCATGGAATCCACCCATCACCCATCCATCCATCTTCGACACCCACCCTCTCCTGCCGGGGTCGCGGGGTGGGAGCCTCTCCCAGCTGTCAAAGGGAGAGAGACGGGATACACCTGGTCAGGAATCTTTTCACTGATTTCTAAATTTGTGTTTTCACTCTGAACACGAGGAGTGCTTGAGTTCGTGACGTGCTCGTATTTGTGTCTTCTTCTGCTTTGGCCTTGGAGGGGCTTTTCTGTTATAGAAATAGAGCTTATCATGATGACATCATCAGGGTTATTACAGTTCAGGCTTGGAAGTGAGTACCATCTGGGCAGTGGAAACGCTTGCTCAACCAAACTTCTCCATTGTTTTCAGTCTATTGTTAACCAGATGATCAACCAGATGTTCACACAAATGGGTGCTGAGTCGTTGAGGATACAAAGATGGACTTAGGACGTCCACGTTATTAACAAAGGAGTGAGAAAATCACTGCGACGTTTCAAAAATATTCCTCCAAGACAGATTGGAATGGATTGGTATAATTCTCCTTCTGCAGCTCATAATATCATAAAATGATTTCATGAATGAAGTGAAAGTTAACAAGCCCAAGCTGGACACCAGCTGGACACCTGGTTCCTCAGACAACACTGGGAAGAAGAACCGCTGTTCATCAACAGATGATAAAGCAGCGATCAGGCAACGCATCACCGTCGGAAACCTTTGTCAAGGGCTACAATATGGAGATAAATATTTATTGTACAAAAAAGAACCTTGTCCCGAGCCAGTGTCAACATCCCTGGACTCAGAGGCATCTGGGACAGATCATCACACAGTGGATTTGGTGTTTTGGTGAAAACAATCAGTATCCCGCATCTTTCTTTTTTCTTTTGGAAGAACTGAAAACTATGTGCTATGGACTAAACACGAAAAGAACAACTCAAAACTGTACATCAGCAGCAAGTCCGATATCTGGGCCCTGTGATGGTATGAGGTTGCGTCAGTGTCCTTGGCAAAGGATATTTACACTTTTGTGAAAGCAGCATTAACTCAGGAAAGTGATATTAGAGAGATATTAGAGCCACATGCTGCCTTGAAGAACACATCTTTTCTCAGGGCGTCCATTGATTTCTCCACAAGACAGTCCAAAACCACATTCTGCACACATTACGAAGGCACGGCTGAGGAGGAAGAGGGCGTGGGTACCGAACTGGCCCGCATGCGTTTCTGACCTGACCCTGGGAAAGCATGTGCGGAGAATTTTTAAATGAAAAGAAATGCAACAACAAGGACTCGGTCCGTGTTTGAAGGAAGAATGGGACATCTGAGAATATTCACATCCTGGTATCCTCAGCACCAGAGCGCCTGTTAGAAGCTTGTGTGAAGGAATGGCAACATTGCAAAGTGGTAAAAGCTTTAACATCCCAATTTAATTAATTTATTTCTTTTGGAATGTGTTGCTGGCCTGAAATGCACAATAACACATGAAAAGAAGTTGTGGGAATAAAAGACAAAATACCTTTTTTTCTTTTTTCTGATTGGCTGATTTATTTTATCCTGTCAGTCTACAAACACTGGACCACTGGCGCTCTAATGCAGGCTTGGTTAATCTGCTGTTGGATGCCTACCATTATTGTCAAAATCATCAGAGCCAGAGATGCAGGCGGGACGCTGCCGACATCAAACAAACCGAAGGGCCCATTAAAGGAGCCTAAATAACTCAGTGCCAAAACAAATTCCCTTTTCGTTGCTGCGGCACTTGGGACCCTGGGAACGTGAAATCTGAAACGGTCGTATTGACAGTTCCCCCTGTTAGTACGCAAAACAATGGAGGGATAATGATGCAATCCATCAAGCAGAATCAGTAACAAGGGGCAGCCCCTATGCAAAGTGATACCGCTGTGTTTTAAGGCCCTCAGAGTGCACCTGCTTGTTTCCACAACAGAAGACAAGTCACATTTGTGAGCCGGTGGTTTATTTCCAAACCTCACCTTCTGATCCCCAGCTCCGTCTTGGCTGTGGTCTGACGCAAGTGGAAAGTACGTTTTTCATAAATCAAAAATACTGAAAGCTCCATCGACTCAGAAGGATTTTTACTCACTACTAACGATATGATTCAGCGTTTATGTTAGTGGGAACTGAATATTCTAAGGATCACACGGGCATCCATATTAGGCCTGTCCAAGAATAACATGAGAGCAAACATGGACATGGACAGGTGACAAAAAAATGCCTAAATACTTGAGTGACGTGAGATTTCCAGAACACTGAAAGCAATACACATGTCACGAGAGGATTAAGACGCCGTGGCATGCACAAAGTCCTTCAAACCACATGAAACGAGCTGCATCAGGAGCAGGAACTGTATCACAAAGCTGCCAGTAAAGAGTTTTTGGTCAGCCTGGAGTGCGGCTTGGTTTGGAGCCACATGCGCAGATTAAAAGCCAAGGAACATTAAAGGGGTTGACCACCTGTCTCGGTCCTCTCTCAGGCCTGAATGGGACCACTGGGAGATCCTCTTCATCCAGCTCACCACCTGCTACTGCTGCTTGCCTTTAATGTCGGGCAACTCTTTAAGGATCATCCCACGGTGGCACTTTGTAAGACTGTCCAGTTTGACATGGAGGCTTTTTCAAACACACATCATACCGTGTTTAAAAAACAGTGTGACTGTTTTGTTGATAAATACTCCATTGTTTATTAGCCAATGACCAACTTCTTCCTCTGTAGTTTGGGAGTGAAGTTGTTATACTGGAAACATTTAGGGCCCGATCTTCCACCAGATCTCCTAAAGCCGTTATTTAGAGATAGCGAGTAGCGGGAGGGGCGTTCCCCCACAAAGAACGCAATCTTCCTTCTTGCTAAGCCCGCTTACCTTTAAGAGCAGGATGCGCTACCCGCTAACCGCTATGGAGCGTCTTTTCATCCAGATCAGAGCAGCTCTCGTGTGCAGCTCGTCTGGGACTCTGCTGTAGAGCTTCCTCCTCTTCCTTCCTTCCTCCTCCTCTGCACTGATATATACATATAAATATTTTTACACAGACAATTCCTACCGGCTACCTGAAAGTACCAGATAGTTGGTGCGCTCCCATTAAACAGGCTCTTGTCGTCTATGGTTTAAGCCATTTAAGACGATCTCTGCCATTTTCTCAGGGGTTCAACTAAGGCCAAATCACGCACCGACGTGCGGGTTGTGGGTAGCGCTACCCGCGATCGCAAGATACCGAGTTTGTGGAAAGGGCAAAAGACACGCCCATTGCCACACCTACAATGTGAGTAAGGGAGTCGGCATAACAGGTAGCGGCTTTAGGGAGCGGAAGATTGCATTAGCGGTTAGCGGAGGTTCCTAAACCCGCAATTTTTTGGGTCGCTAGTGGCTAGCAGGGGGTGTACAATCGGGGCCTTAGTTTCAGGTACCTTCACCGTTTTTTAGTCAAAATGAAAAACTCAGATATACCCTTTATCTAGAAACAACTGGGCTCTCTTATGTCCTTATAGACCTGACTCGAGTCTTTCAAATAGAATTTACTGAACCACAAACCTGTCTAAGGTCTTGTAGATGATGATGCACGGTGACATGAAAAAGTACGAAACCCCTTGGAATTGATCTTCTGCTCTAATTTGTCCTAAATTGTTGTCTGATCATCATCTAAGTAATCAGTTATAGATGAACACAAAACACACAATCTTTTTAAATTAGACCTTTTTTTTAACCACACGTAAGTTGCTTGATAACCAGTTCTCATTTGCAAAGATGACCTGGCCAAGAGGCAGCACCTACAAAGCGTTTCTGTCAAACGGCTGGTCAAAGTTCCTTTGGCAAAAATGACTTCAAGTAAGTGCGGTGTGAATGGCTGGTGTGAATGGCTCTCTTGGCTTCGTTCCACAGCATCATTATGGGGTGAGGTCTAAGTTCTGATTGGGCCTCTCCAAATAGCAGATTTTCTCTGGTATCTCTAAGATGAGGGTCATTGTCCTGCTATATCATCCAGCATCTCCGAGCTTTCAGTTGACAGACACCCTGATTTTATCCAGAAGGATATCTAGATACACTTGGGCATTCAAAATCCACTCCATGATGGTAAGAAGTCAAGGCCCTGAGGCAGCAGAGCCAGCTCAAATCCTGATGCTCCCCCACCACTGGGATGATGTTTTGGTGTTGGTGACGTCCCCCCTGTTCAGTGATTAACGTGTGGTAGACTCATGAACAGAGATGTTTGCGAGTTACAGTGATGTCTTCAAGCTTTAGCTGTTACTCATGGTTTCTTCTTGATCGCATTGAGGATTCTCATTGTGCCTTTGGAGTCACCTTGGTTCAAAACCCTCTTCTAGGAAGAGTAGCCATTGCACTAAACTGCCTCCATGTATAGACACTTTGTTTTAGGGCTGGGCAAGTTAGCGCGTTATTATCGCGTTAACGCATTAATTTATTAACGCCGACATTTATTTTATCGCGCATTAACACATGTTGCTCACATGCTTTTGTTTTGAAAAGTCTTACTGGAAGACAGTAAACATAAGGAAAAGTTAAAACAGACATGGAGAACGGTAAAAATCTGTGAACTTTACAGTTCAGGTAGCAACTCAGGTAACAATAGTAACAATTCTGTCTAAAAAATTCTGGACTGCAACAAAACTTTCGTGTCATTCCTCCATGTTCCATCAGATCTGCTCCATGTGTTCACTGTCCTGCTGTTCTCTAGCTGGTTACTGCAGTGCAGCTCCATCTAGTGGCACAGATGTGTAATGACAACAGAAAGTCCAGTCCTCGATTATAAAACAAATTCAGTTCAGGGACCCATTTTTTAATTTTGTATTTTTGATTCAAGTCTAAAATTTAAATATAAAAAAACAGACATCTTTTCCTTTTATTTTTGTGTAAGATTAAAAAAAATGTAACAAAATGTTTTGTTTTTTTTTTTTATTTTTTATTTTTGATCGACAATTGAAAATGGAAAGAATGTTTTAATGTTCTGATTGTGCTGAGCCACAATCATTTTGTTGGATTTTGTTTGTAGACTTTATTTTTATTTTTCATAAAAAACAGGATGACATTAATGTCCTGGCAGTGGCAATAAGCTTTATTTTATTTTACATTTTTTAAGATGAGATTTAGACTAAATATGTGTTACTGACAAGGGCTGATGTTAAAAGTGTTTGAACAACAAATGTTATGGCACTTTAGTTCATATGGCAGCAGAACATTTACATAAAAGTGCACTTTACACTACTTTTGAATTCATTATTTGATTTTGCGTATACAATGCGATTAATCGCGATTAAAAATGTTAATTGTTGCCCAGCCCTACTTTGTTTAAATCCTGACTTATGCTTCTGCGTAGCAGCTACACATGTAGGCTACGCATGGCCCCTGCGCTGTCTTTGGCATTTATATTTGTGCGTCACTGGTTACTTTCTTCTTTAATTACACCACCAAACGCTAGGCGGTAGTGTGGGTTCACTTTTTTTCAGCGCTGTAGCTTGCAGTGCTAGTGCATAGTGATGGTAACATCATGCTGTGGGTGTCTTTTCACCTGTGGCAGGTGCTGGGAGACTGTCAAGGATCGAAGGAACAACAATTGCAGAAAATACAGCGCAATCTTAAATAAAAGCCTCCAGAGACCTCAGTAGGAACGATCAGAAGTATGTCTAAAGAATGAAAGAAAAACAGAACGATCGCTCTTCTGGACAATTATCTGGAAAAGGGAACCCACAAAGTAAGCCAGCTGGAGTGTGGACGTGAAACCATCTTCCATCACACCTGTCTGTTCCTGCCAAAAAGCACAAAAGAAACCTCCAGAGGGCAGGTCTGCAGAGCTTGTAGAATCACTTCCAAGAAAACCCGAGGCTGTTGAAGATGCTTTTGCAACATAATAATTAAAGGGTCTGCGTGTAAATGGAATATTTCAGTGATTTTGCTTTCACTTTCTGTTGTAGGATCTTGTGTGATGGGGAAGGAAATTATTAAAATCCATTTTGAGATGAGTCTGAACCACAGCAATAATGTGGAAAACTTTAATTAACTGATAACGTTGCAGTTCAATTTGTATTTCAAAAAAATGTACATTTGACTTTGAGAAGCTGATTTGGGTCGGGGTTTTGGTACATGTATTATATGTGCATTTTTTCATTTCAAACACTTCAGTTTTTTACTACATCGATCTTGCATCAGGTGACCTCCAACTGAAAGGTCACCTGACGCGTCTCATGCTGAGATGTCCCTGAGCAGGAACACTGAACCTCACACTGCAACAAACCCGACCACTAAAGGGTCACAAGCCAGCGATTCTCATGGGCCCGTCCCGAGCCTGGGTCAACGTGAAGGGTTGTGTCAGGAAAGACATCCGACCCACTGCAAAAGACGGGCCTCCGACAGATTCCTGCTCAGGGTCGCCGAAAGGTCTAGAAACACCACCGCGCATGAACGATACGAGCGCCACATGAACAGGGAGAAAAATAGCCTCTAGCCTCTCATCCTTGTGGATGCAGACACAACTCAGCAGTGGACATCCCGGCAGTCGGCACGTTTAATTAATGGGCTTTAGCACTAATTACAACCAAAGCCAATCCCATTAGCAAATCTGTTTTTGAGCTGGAGACGGACTAAACATTGACACGTTATGTCTGACAGGGATTTCTTTTTTTACTCTTTTCTTTTTTTGGACCAAAATTATTGTTAGGCACAACAGGGACTCTGAGGGCAGTGAAAAGTGTATCCAGCAGGTGGCAGCACCGGTTAAAACTGGCTGTTACTGCTGCATTTGGGGCTTTTTGGAAGACAGGAAAACTTTTAGAGATAGGTCAATCTGATCCAACATGACATTTTTGAGTAGTCTAGTTGGGATGGGATCCAACAGACATGTAGATGGTTTAGCTCTGCTGATGGTTGAGTGTTGAGAGAATCGATCCAGAGTCAGGTCAGGACCAGAAGAAGTTACTGAAGCTGTAGAAACGCCCACAGCCGTTGCTAGTTGGGCTTGGTTGATTTCTTCTCTAATTCTGATTATTTTCCCGCTGAAGAAGCTCCTAAAGTCCTAAAGAGCAGCAGGAATCAACAAAGTTGTGACTCTTTGTCAGCTTGGCTACAGCACTGAACATTTCTGTTCTCTTCTATTAATGATGAATAATAAGATGTTTTCGTGCTGTGAAGAACTCTTTTGTAGACTATTGTGATATTAAAAATCACATTCTAAATTGCTGTGTCATGAGTCCATGACTTCTGGTTCCGATTCCTGTCTGTTCGAAGGCCATGATTTGTTATTGTTCTGGCTCCACCAAGGCTGCTAAGTTTTGACATGTAGGCGTCTAGAGAACTTATCCATGGTCCTGATGTTTTCATGTGATGTTTAAAGGCGACCGTTTCCTACTGAGACTTTGTCATCCTGAATCCTGCATGCTGTAATGACCTCTCTGAGTTGTATACAATTGGGAGAATAAATTCCTTTGCATCTCTGTCGTAGTCCAGCCTATTGTTTAACAGCCGATTGACCGCCTAACCAGAGCACAATTAGGGTACAATTGGAGTATATGCTTAGGAGTAAGATATACCCACATTTAAAAACAACAACTATTAAGCTATCTTTCCAGGCATGATGGGAGTCCACAGATTTACAAGAGTACCACTTCCTTTCCTTTTTTCAGATTTTTTGATTCAGCCTGCGAATATGTGATTTGTGACAAACTGGGAAAAATGTCGACGTGTTGAGATGAATTTCAGATGAAATTCCACTTTTTGTTCCCCTCATTTTGGCAAAGAAGAGATCGACACTGACAGGGAGACGAGCGGTGATCGTGCCTACTTTGCCTGGAATAACTGCAGGAAGCCATCGTACAGAAAGGTGCAGCCCTCCGATCCAACGGTAGCTGGATATGAGTCGGGACGAGTCTCTACTTGGATCCTCTGAGCCTTTCACGGACGCTGCTTTCCTATCAAATCATCTTTGCAATTACCTGTTGACGTCTCCTGTTTGAAATGAAATAATCCTTTTCTTTCATCTTCATTTTTTTGACCTCAAAGAAACTAAGTTGCACCCATACCAACTGTGCAGTATTTTGATTTGGATATTACACTCATTTAAAAAGCTCATTTGGTTATCTGAGATACCTTCTGCCTTAAAACGCTGTTTTGATATGGAAACGCAGCAGCGTGAAGACTGCCAGTGATGGTCGCCGCCTTTAGAAGTTGGCTTCGTGGTAAAAGTCTGGTGTCTGCCTCTCACCGCTCAGGGCCAACCTTTCATCCTACCCAAACGACAACTCATGACACGCTGGAGACCTTTTATCAGCAGCCGAATGATAACGGCCACCAGCAGGAGCTTTTACGTCTCAGGCAGAATTAAATTACATTAATGATGGGCGGCGTAAGTTATGTAACGCATCTGATGGATCCGCTGTGATGGAAGTTTATCAATCTGAGCGCAGCACGGGGGAAACGAAGGAAAAGGAGATAGAAAAACAAAAGCTGATGCCAAGTTGCTCGCAGTGTTAAATTTAATAGTACAAGTCAGAAAGCCTGGTTTACATCAAAGACCACTTTAAACCGCGGCTGCTTTTTTTCAGCTCAAATAAAAAGACAAACTGTCACCGTCATTAAACTTGGCCGTGGACTGTTTTTGTCTATTTTGGATTCAGACAAAAAGGTTTATTTATCTTTGTTCCCTCCCACTGCCATGTAGGTCAGTGTTAGTGAATCAGATGTAACTTACATTAGGGGGGAAAATGCAGAGCTGCTGCCAAACCCAGACTGGCCATCTGGCAAAGTTGGCACTCGTCTGTGGAGACAATCAGCCTTTGAACTATTACTTACGGAAATTTTTTAATGCTAGATATTTGTACTAGAATTAGTATGTCAGAGTGAAGCAGAGAATACTCTCCCACATTTTCATTGTGAAATCAAAACACTTACTCAGAGGAAACTGCTGGCACGGACCAAGAACTTGTAAGGGGAAGATTTTCTTGTAACGGATGGAAGCATCTGATACTTTTAAACTGACACCAGGTGGACAAGTTTCGTTTCATTTACATTATAAAGCACTGTCTTTGACCGAGGGGTGACCACTGTTCACAACGTTATAACAAGACTGAAGGCTAAATTGTCGAACTTTCTTTCAGAAAGAAACTTTCTTCTGTCTGTGTCCATTGGTTCTGCTACCTGGAAATCAAATTCAAAATCCAGAGGAACCAGACTAAGGGCCAATTCCAGTTCCTCCTTTAACCCTTAACCTCAACCCTCAATCTTTGATCTTCAATCTTGGCCCTTGAAAGTAAGTGTAATGGCTATCATGTGTCTTCAGACTGTGGGGGGCGGCCTTACGTCAAAGCTACATCCAGTCTGTCAAGAAAATGACAATGACGAAGAAGAATATGATAATACATATTCATAACAAAGACAATAAAGATAGTTTCCTAACATTTATATCTTTATTAACTACGAAAATACTTACATTTGTAGCTCGCTTTTTTCGGCACCATCCTTTTCGAAGATGTCTTGACTAAATTACCCAATGCCTTCTGGGTAGCCCTTACTCCCAAGGGTGGTGCCCGAGGAATCTCAATTTTGAGGGCGATACAGCCCTCAAACTTGTCCCTCAACTTGTCCCTGAGAATCAGGACAGCACGTGCACTTCATGGGAGCGCGCATTTTTGAGCTCGAGGGTTGAGATTGAGGGTTAAGGGAGGAACTGGAATTCACCCTAATTCTTTCCAACAAAGAGTAAAAGACTTAATAATGCAAACGCTGGCGAGAAAGACACCGTTCAGGTGGTGAAGCCCCCCCCCCCACTATTTGAGAGGACTGGTACAGTTAAATGCAGCATCTAAGAGGGTAACTTGCAACCAGGAGCTTCTTGTCATCAGCCTTCGATGAAGTGATCATCAGCAGGAGTTCAGACTGCTATAACAGCAGATGCTTTGGCAGTTTGCTGGTCTGCAGCATTCAGGTGAGTGCCAACCCAACGCCAGCAGGGAAAAACATGAATCAGTGGTCTTAGAGAAGGAACAGTTGCTCCACATCAGTCTTTGAAATACTTTTAAAAAAACATTTCCAAAGAATTAATCCCATTTTCTGCTGTGAAAATGACTATTCACACGTGGAAAGCGTCCGAGACAGCTGCCAACCTTGCCAGGAGGTGACGCGCCAGCGAATTTAACCAAAGGTCAGTCCGTGCGGAAACGCGAACAAAACCACGGAGCTGGATGCCGGACCTGACCCGCCCCTCTGAGCTGCGTTTATGTTCATCACAGCACAGTTAGAAGAGGACTTGAACAGCTTTTCCATTTAAAACGGGAGCTCTGACAAGAACAGTGCACAGAGGGAGTTAAAGAGTTCAGCTACAGACTTGGGTGATAATTCTGTGTTTTATGTTGATGTTTTCACCCACTGTTAAAAAAAACAAAAAAACAAAAAACAATGTTTAATAGTGACTTTTAGGGACTTGGTTCTGAACCAGTTTCTCCTTTTGTGCTGCAATGGTCTGATTCATTTACAGCGACTGCTCAGAGTCCTGTCTCGGCTCTATGATTTATGCAGTTACATTCTGATGTTTCCTCCGCTGGAGGTGAATGTGAACTAAGTGCAGATCATCAAAGGAGGTGCAGCCTGTTCCCATGCTTGTTCCTCAGGTCTTGCTATTAAATATAAGAAGATCAGGTTAAGTGATCAAAGACCCCTGGTTTCTGGGGCTTAAGTTTTCCTCCATTTCATCAAAGGCCATTAGTCTTTTTAACCTCCACTACCTCAAGGTAACATAAAACTGGCAGGTAATGGAGCTTTGCCTTTCCTGTAAATACTGTACGTGCCTTTTCCAGTGGGAACCAATATGAAAGAGGATATAATGACACAAAATGGCAGCTTCTTTCTCACATTCCTCCAGCCTGCAACAACAAAGGCACCTGTCTCTTTTATCTATAAAAAAAAAAAAACAATACAAGCAGACTTCAAAAGCATATCCGGCTGACACTTGGTTTTTCCTCTGACCAAAGCGTTTATCAGACAGGCATATATCAGGCCACTCTGGGGCATTGTGCTGCCAGTAAGCCGCTTCCCCCTGCCCCTGGTTAATAGTCACGACATGTGTCCTTCCACACCGCGACGTGGGACCCATTAGTGTCAACTTCCCGTTAATGACTAATCTATTCTCATGGTGCTCTGGCACTCTTTGATGCAACAATTAAAAAAAAAAAAAAAATCCTGCAACATAATAACAATAAAAAAAAGAAGTTTTACACAAACAAGAGTAAAATTTCCACCCGCGGTGCGATGTTGGCTCAGTAGTTGGCAGCTGAGTTTACAATCCTACCTCCAAAAACTGCTGGGACAAGATTCACTGTGGAGCATTAAACATAAAATAAAGAAACAAAATTTTGTCTTTCAGCCTCTTCTTCCAACAACAGTCCATGTGCGTGTCTGGGAACTGAGGAGACCAGCTGCTGGAGTTTTGGTGGAAGTACGTGGTCCCACTGATGTTTGATTCAGGATCTGAGCTGCTCAAAAGTCCTCACTCCACTTTGTTGAACTTTTTTCATGATCGATCAAATGTTTTGGTTGGCGAAAGGTCTGGACTGCAGGCAGACTACAAAGTAGAGCTGAGCGATTTTATCGATTCTGTGATATATATCGATATTTTATTTCCCAGAGAGTATTGATTTTTCAGCCGCGGGTATCGATATTCTAAGCTTCTTTCAAAACCCCCGTGTCCCACCTTTAAAAGCTTGCAAGTAACAATTTGCACTGTTTAAATAAATGAAACAATTTTTCTCAACATATCTTTTATTCATTTTGTCCAGCATTTGCAAGCTGCCTGTCAGCCATATAATGTGTAATTGATGCTTTCAGTTCAATAAATTCAAACAAAGTCATTGGAACACTCACAAGAGGTTACCAAAATCACTTTGTCCCTTTAAAATGTTTGGGAAAATGATGTACAGAGATCCCTTATTTTTTGCGGTTAATGGGGACCGGCGCCCCCCTGAAAATCAAAATCCGCGAACAGGAGCTGGAGCCCCCCCGAGCCTAAATAATGTGTTTAAAATATGTTTAAAAACCGCAAAAACATAGCGAGACACTGCAGCGAAACAAGACAAAGGCTCAACTGTGGTCTTTCTGTTACCTTCACAGCCTCTGGTCTCTGAACTGTAGTAAAGAAACTGCTGGTATTGTGCTATTTTGGGCTCGTAATTAGCGGCTAACATGCTAACAACAACAAAAGAAAGTTTTTCTCTGCATGGAACGAGCACTTTATTCTGGCACTGCAGGAACTTGTAACATCACACAGGTTGTATTGTTGGGCTCCTGTCGGTTAATAGAGAATGTAAATCTATACACGCTGGGCTGCTGTTGATGCTCACTACACTTTTCATCTAACCCCGTTTTCATTCTGCCGTCCCACAACACACACACTACATTACCCATAAGGCCACACCATTACCCATAAGGCTACCTTCCTAAACGGGCTCACAACATTTCTGCACTGTGAGAGAACGCGCACAACATCCTGTGATATTTCCGTAATTTTTTTCTTGATTTTTTTATCATATTATATATTTCTGAAAAATCCACGAATAACTAAAACTACGGAACTTAAAGCATGAATTGGCAAGAGATGACTGTAAATGTATTGTAAGATGAATATCGATATATATCGTATTGTGAGCGAAATATTGTGTATCGCATCGTATCACGATATTAGTGTATCGCTACAGCCCTACTGCAAAGCCAGCATTTTCTAATCAAAGCAGCGTGCAGTTTGATATTGTCGTCCTGAAAGACGCAAAGCCTCCTCAGAAAAAATATCGCTCTTAAACCTGTAGCTGCACATCTTCCAGCATTGCGGTTTCCTCTACTGGTGTCCAGGCTGCCAGTCCCACGGGTGCTAACGCACCTCCGTCCCTTCAGAGATGATAACAAGCCAAATTACCCCTCACCTCTGAAATCTTCAAAACACAATTTCAAATTTAGATTATTCGGAGCATGAGACATTTTCCACTTCACCTCAGGGCATTTTAAATGAGCTTCAGGAGGAGATAGCCGTTCACACGCGTCTTCTTCGTTACATTGAGCTTCAACCTGCAGCAGAGTCATGTCCTAACGGTGGACTCACGCTGAACGCGTCCATCTCCATAGACTTCAGAAGGGGTGACGGCCATCCGCCGGCTTATTTGTGCACCAAGGGGGAAGAAATTTGATTGGGCGTTTTTGGTATGATGAAGAAACGCCAGAACCTCTCCACCGTTCCACTGTGATTTCCTGCAGTCTTCCTGATCCCTTTCAGAGACTTATATTTACAGCACCATGCCTGAAGATGGACGTTGATTAAATTCAGATTTTTAGCCTTGTCCAGTGCGCACAGAGATTCTTCCAGATTCTCTGAAAAACTAAAACTATTTATTGTAGATGATGATGTATTAAAACTCTTTGCAGTTCTTCCCTGAGGAACATTATTCTTCCACTGTTTCACAATCTCTTAGATCAGTGAAGGTCTGCCCATCGTCACCTTTTAAAGACACTGTCTCCGTTAGATGCTCTTTTTTTTTTTATATCCATTCATGTCGCTGACCTGTTGCCTAATTAATGAACCTAACTGGTTGCCAGATGTTCTTCCAGGTGTTTCTCTTCCAGTGCCCTTTACTTCTCCAGCCTTTTTTTTTTCGCTCTGTTGTACAACTTCACTGAAATACGTTGCTTGTGAAATGGTCTTTCTGTGTTTTAATGTAAATAAAATAAAGGTTTATGAGACTTACAAATAACTGTATTCTGCTTTTACGCACATTTGACTCAAAATCCCAGCTTTTTTTGGACTTTGAACATTGCGAGCGAACCTATGGAGAGACCCCAGGTAACGTTGTGCTTTGCTCCACCTCGATCCCTCTGGTTTTCCACAGCCATTTGCATGCCAGCTAGATCTGGACCAGATGGGAAAGAAAAGAACATTTTTCTCTCTTTGTCTGCCTCGGCCTCTTTTCTGTGAGAGCGAGAGGAAGGTCTAGAAGTCTGCATTGAAGACAGACAACTCTCAAACATAAGGCCAGCATGTGTTGGCGCGCTGAGCCCACAGACCGCTTTGGGTCCAACTGGAGTCTCGCTTGCTTGCACAACAGCCACATCATCGGTCCGATAGCGCCACAGACAGAACCGCTCCTCCTGCGTCCTGACTGGAGCTGGCAGCTTTTGTTTCACCCCCAAATGTGCACATTTTGCACCAGGATGAAACAGATTTGTTTTGTTTTTTTTAATGACACCTATAAAACCACCAGCTTAGATGCTAAAGATTAGAGACAGGAATCATGAACCAGAAGGACAAGAGCTGAATCCCTTTCTCTCTCTCTCATTTATTATTTCAGTGAAGTTGGCACCGCTACAAAGTTGGTGAGGATATTTGGGGTCCAGGTTCAGTTGAGCTGAACTTCGACTGTAAAAACTCGCGGAAAATCAAAGCGGCGTTTCGTGTTATTGCTCAACTGAAGTGCTCTTCAACATTCCACCCAAAAAGCTGCACTTGTGCATTTTGGTGCAAGGAAGCAGTGGAGGCATGCGGCGGGCTTCAGACTCCTGCCATCAAAAACAGCGGGTAAACGGCTCACATGAACTCACTCGTTTCTGCAGCAGCGCCGCTTCTGAAGTTTTGTGAACAAAAAAAAAAAGATATATCTTTTGCATTAAAACATGTCAGATATTAACCCTGATATCTGGACGGGGGGATTTAGCGTTCGGCCAAAGCAACATCTGAAAAACATGAACTATAGCAGCTCTGCACGCTTCGTCGGCACTAATGAGCACCTTATTTCCCTCTGAGCATTTATGTGCTTTAACCTGAAACATACCTCTCCCCTTCTATTCGCAGTATCATCACTGCTGGCCTCTTTTGCACTTTTTTCTACATCTGCAGCCAGCTGGCTGGGAGTCCGTACGGCGCTCTGTGTACCGGTAAATATTCCATACAACTCTCTTTGTCCCGTCTGTATCCACTGGCTTCGCAGCATTCATCAGAAACCCTTTGAAGCACTGCTGATTTCACTTTGTAGCCGAAAACAAATAGCATGTACTTTTTTTATTGCTTGCATGATGTTTTCTATTTTCCCCATAATCCCTTAAAGTTTGTCCTCGGCGGTGCTGCATGTGCTAAGATCCCTTCCTCGCTCCCTCCCCATCCCTCGTCCCTCTCTCTTTCTATCTAATTCCAAACAAAAGGGAGTTGGACGCTCGTTCCAAACGTTGGATTTGTAAATGCTTCGAACCACTTCTGAGGGAGAGACAGAATTAGAACCAAAACACTGACGCAGAGCGGAGAAATAACATGTTGTCCAACATTAAAGCCTCGAAATTATTAAGGCTGTGCGAGACAGAAAGGCAGATTTTAACGGGGCTTTGCTCAAAATAAACGTCGGAGCCACAGTTCCGATCCTCACTGAAGGTGAAATTCAGCTTGATCTCTTGTTTTTCTGAGGAATTTAATGAAGCTAATTAGATTAGCGTTGGCGCTGTGAGTAAAATAATCGCTGTCCAGAGCGGTCTTACTGACTAGAGCGCCGGAGTGACCGTGGCATGGGTGTCACACGCCGGACCGTGAGGTTTGTGTTGGTGACGTGTCCTGCCGCTTCGTCCAGGAGACGCCAGCAAGGCACCGCGGCACGATTAGGGAGCAAACAATACCAGGGCCCGGTGCCATCTCCAGCTGCTTCCTCTCCACACGGGCCCTCAGCGAAGTGGATTGGACTTCTTTATTCCCCTTTTATAAGACAGACATGAAAGACGGAGCTGTTTATGTGTGTTTATTATGACTCTGATCCACAATAGGAACCTTGAGGAAGACTCCCCCAGAGAATCAAAGTGCTGCTTTGTGTTTGAAGCTGGATGCGAGTGGTCACAAACACCGGGATCAGCTGGTTACAATGGGTCCATTAATTCTGCTGACATTCGAGCGTGATGTAGCAGAACCTCAGCTTCCCCGGCTCTGGTGCTTCTTTTCCCAGCAGGCTCGGTCTCTACCTGAAAGTGGCCAAAAAAATAAAAAATTTAAAAAAGTCTCCCCCATTGTTGCACCGAGAGCATCCGCTCTCACTCTGAAAACTTGGCCACATCCCATGCAGAGCCCTGCAGGGAATGGCAAAGCCTCACGTCTGCAGCCGATTAGGGAGAGAGATTAAGGCCTGCCAGGAGAAACCGGGCCATGGTGGAGGTGTGGGCACTGGGAGAGATGGAATGAATAAAAGACGAGTTCAGACCAAATCAGGCCTGTCGGGCTTATCCGGCATCGACTGCACAGTGGTAGGAGCCTCCTGATAAAGATACGAGGAAAAGGAGATGGAGGGGGGAGAAAAACACCGAACTGTCAGGGTTACATCGGTTCCAACCCGCCGTCCCAAACACATTCCCATCATCCCCCCCTTTATCTTCATCTCACGTCTCAGCTGATGCGATGGCCTCTTTGATTCGGAGTCATGCTGGCGCTCTCGGTTCCCACCCGGCCAACGGAGATTCCTCCGTCCTCGTAGTAATTTACAGTAGCGCACGACTCCATCTGCGCTCACCTCCCGCTGAGAGGGAAGGGATTTCATCGCCTTCACGCATTCGACGCGCCGCCGGCACGTTCACGTTCAGCGAGATCTTCATCTGCAGCCTTTTCATCTCTAATCGTAACGAAGATTTGTCGTCAAATGTTTGTCGTTTGGCGTCGAACCCGCGGCGTAAAATCTGCCATCTTCAACGCGGGTTTTGGTGTCGGATTAACAAGATGAATCATTTCAGATAAACAGCCGACAAATGAGTCAGAGGCTGCACGTTTTACAGCGAGCACTGTTACGTTAAAGTTTCATCCACGGGAGCAAAATGTATCAAACCTCCTGCGGCGGCCAGTGGGCTCTACCTGACAAATAAATACTGCACCTGCAGCAACCAGTAGAGGCGGGCAGATCGATCCAAATATCGATAATATCGATACCAACACTGGTATTGATATCGAATGATACTCAAGCTTTTTTCTCTCCCACAAGCACTGAGAGTATCCAGGTAGATCAGAGTGGAGATCTTCAGCATCAATTCATATTAACCCTTTAAGCGCCAAAGTTGCAATATTGCGACAAGCAACATTGTTGACTATAACAGGCTGTATCTATAAATGTCAGTAGTGTCGGTGAGTCAGCGCGCCATAGTCCACAATCAGCACATTGTATATCAGATGCTTCACCTCAGCGTGGCCGAGGTGGAAGCATTCTGCAATCGCCAAGCAGGTCAAGATGTCACGGAGGCTCATAGCACTGCAAATATGGAAAAATGTAGTGGGGATGAAAACAACCGCAGTTGTCCTGGCAATGCAGGAGAAGCCACGGGGAAAAAACACACCGCTAATGGCGCACCGGAAATCACAGCGATGACGACGATGATGATGATGATGATGATGATGATGATGATGATGATGATGATGGTGATGATGGTTGAGGCTGAGAGTTCTTGAGAGAAGAGGAAGAGTATAGAAAGTGGAATTGTGATGAACCTGTTGGTTTTTGTGGAGACGATCTGACAAATTCTGAACCGATTGATTTCATCCCTTTTCCAAATTATGAATTCTGGAGCTTCACCAATCAAACAAATAGAAAAGGCCACCAGTTCTTTGAAAGAGAAATATTAAAACCAAACTCCAGATTTCATGACTCCCTGAAATGAAAGCTTTCATTGTGCATGGGGCTTGAGGAAAAAATCTTAAAAAATGAGGACTACTGGGCAGGTTTGGGCAGGTGATGTCACAATAATCAATGACAAATCTACTTCCATTCCAAATTTTGGATCACACTGAAGATATTTCTCATTTACAGTATGCCTTTACCTCAAACCACTTTAAAGTTATAGACTTTTGAAACCTTGATATCAAAATTGAACATTTTCCAATATGGCCGCCACCTTGTGACGTCATAATATGGAAATTACATGAATAATTTCACTCCCGTCACAGACTTTGAGTCATACTGAACAATTTTCTCATTGACAGTATACCTTTATCTCAAACTGGTTTCAAGTTAGAGCCTTTTGAAATCTTAATATCAAAATTGTATATTTTCTTGAAAAAACCCTGGCGCCTAAAGGGTTAACTTTCAAAGTATATGTTACTTAAGTCATATTGTTGAGGTTTGACCTCTAATGCTGGATTCTAAACTAAGTGATCACTGAAGAGCTCCAGTCAGAGAGCACACAAGTCATCAGATGAATTTAGTTCTTTACTTTACGTTGCATTTCACAGAGTGCACAACACCTTTTTGGATAGTTTCTGTAAGAACAAATACAGTAACTGAATGAGTAGCAGTAAATAAACACTTACTAATACATAAAGATGTATTCAAATGCATAATAAGGGCTATGTATGGATACAATTTCTATGTAAACTAAGGAATGATGGGAAAGGAGATCAAATGTTATCTTAAAACGATGCTAACTTGCGATTATATTACTGCTAAAAATGGACTCTTTAAATAGTGAAAAAACACACTGAAATGTATCTCACATATAGAGTAAGGTAAATAACAGTATTTTCTTATTATTAACACAACTTACATCATTAGTGACTTGGCTCTGCACCGCTGCAAGCAACAGTAGTGAACGTAACAGAGGAAAAGGAACTGCATGAACAGCTTTCAAAATAAGATGTCCACTTCAAAATAAAAGCAGTATTAACATTTAAAGTCTGTATCTTGGGGAATTCTTAACACATATGTTACTGGAGCCAACACAAAAAATCTAATTAAAACCTTGAAATATCCCAGTACACGTATCACATTGAAAGGTTTTATCTAAGATAAAATAACATTAGATAATCCTTGATTTACCCCACAATTGAGAAATTTATAGAGTTAAGGCAACAGGAAAGTACACACAGTGGAAACAAAATTACACAAGTATTGAAAGATATAATGGTTGGACTAGTAAAAAACATTATGAACAGAACAATTCAACTCCAAGGAATATTTACACAAAAATGTTTATAGGTGACAGCAAAATACTTTTTTTTTCACAATTAACATTTTTGTGTAAATATTCTTTTTGCCGAACGTTTGCTGAAATTCTATCCTGGGTTTTGATAAAATAATCCAAAGACAAAAATCACAAAAAAACCAAAAAGGTCAGCAGTTTCATGATAGATTAACTTAATATGAAAAAGTATCGGTATTGGCAACGGCAATACTGGCCCTGTAGTTACTTGTTAATGGATCGATACCAAAATTCCCGGTATCGCCCACCTCTAGCAACCAGCCCAGTTTTTCTGTACTGATGAGGCCCAGACAGCATGTCGAGAGGCTCCGAAAGAAGTTAGGATGTAAAAATTAATATTTTCTTCACAGCAGAACAGAGAAAACCTATGAAAGGAAGCTCAGCAGCTTAACTCAGAAGTTGGGACACGGTCAAAGGAAGGCTGGAGATCTGAGTGGTACCAAAAGGAAACACCTGGAGGAACATTTGGCTATTAATTAGGTCGAATGGCAACGGGTCAGTGGCAGACTGGCTCTAAAAACAGCATCGTGGGGAGACAGTTGGTGAAACTATTTCAAAATAATGCCCCTTAGAACTGGAATTATAAAGACTGGACGTCTAATCACCGACAGCACGTAGCATCATGAGTTCCTGTGCACGCTGGACAAGGACAAAAACCAACTTCCACCCTGTAATGGAGATAACCAATACTGTGCTGTCCACAAATGCAGGTTAAAGCACCATTGTGCAAAAAAAAAAAAAAAAAAAGATCCAAAAATACCACCATCTTGTCTGGGCTGAAGCTCATTTAAAATGGACTGAGGCAAAGTTCAAAACTGTCCCGTGGTCAGACGGATGAAAATGTGAAATGAATTTTTGGAAAATTCGTGGACGCTGCATAATTCAGAGCAGGGACGGTCGGGCATCCTTCACATCTAGAAGAGCTAAAACGTCGGTGCTTACAGGTTGAGGAAGACCACGCTGAACCGCAGACATCCATCACAAAAGTGTGGATTTGGAGCCGGAGACTCCAGAGAGTCCAGAACTCTCACTGACCGAGAACGCTTGGCACTTTCATGGACCCGAACCCGAATGGACCCGTGAAAAGTGACCTGACCCGAGCTATTATCATGAGTCTGGGAGTCCGAACCCGAATGGACCCGGAACCAACCCGAGTCTTTAGTTTCCGACCACGAACCGAACCATGTTACCTGAATAGAACCAAGACAATACAGCCCATAGTTGCTCATGTTAAAAGTTGTCTAGCGTTGAATAAAACTTGATTTTCTTATCTAAAGTTGTCTTCTTCTACCCGGTTCAGTTGCTACATAGGCTACGTGATGGAAACAACAATAAATCCACGTTGTTATTTTCTTTGTGGAATCAGATGCTATTGGTAGCAACTGCTAACGCTAATAGCCTACACCGGTCAGGACGTGTCGTGAATATGTTCTCTTATCCAGCGTTGTCATGTTGGTGATCCGTTGTGCTTTACAGCTGCTGGGCAAACCGCTAATAACACGCTACGATAACATGATTGTTTCATGACAAATACTTAATTAATAATCATTTAACTGCCCCGAGTCCTGACATTGGCTGCCACCGCCAATATCTTTACCTATCTCTCGTAAACGCGGACCCAGCCTGTCAGAGAGCACCGACCGGACCCGAGAACTAACTGTACTGATTCCGACCCAAACCTGATGTCACGTCTTTTGAATGGACCCGAGACCCGATTTGGGTTGGGTTGGAACCTCGGGTTTTCGGGTTGTTCCAAAGACCTCTAATGTCGTGAAACCAAAAAGGACGAGAGGGATTGATGAACCGGTGGAGTTTCCAGACGTTTAGGGATGGAACAGCGTCCCGTACCAGCTTTTTTTGATTCGTGCCGCTGCCGTCAGTTTCAAAATCACCACTTTTAATATTTCTTTTTCTTAATTGTACATTCCTCAGTTTAAAAGTTTGCTTCCTGGGCTCTATCGCGGGAAAAATATGTGAAACCTGCAGGTCATTACATTCTTTTGTATTCACATTTAACAGCATCCTCATTTATTTGGGGGCTTCATAAATTTATAGGTGTCTTGAAAGGTTTTTGGAAAGCTGCGTGTAGCTTGATAATGTTGGTTAACACTGGAGGGAAATTGGTTGTCTCAATTTATTATACAGTTGGTTAAAAAAGAAGAAATCCCCACATGCCAGACATGTTCCAGTGACTCCACTCCTCCTCCTAGGAGTCGCTCCACCATCTAGTGGTCCCGTCGGAAACAGGTCGGCTCTCAGAAACAAACCCGCTTCGCCGGGAATATAACAGCACCCCAGTCCCGTACTGAAAATAGCAATCCAGCTGCTTCTGTGGCAACACAAATAACTGCGAGCCAATCATTTGAAGTTCATCTATACGGCACTAATGATGCTAATAAGACTAATGACAAAAAGGATGCTGTGTTCTTCTTTCATGTCAGCCATGTAACAAGAACAACATCTCCCTTCCTTAGGACAGCACCGAATTCTTTTTGGCTTCAGAGGGTTGCTCAGTTCTCTTTGAAAATCTGGGTTTTTTCTTTTTTTTTTTCTTTATCAAGAGGGAGGAGGCGACCGGAGCAATTGAGAGAAAGCAGGAAAAGGATTGTTTGGAGTCAGAAACACATTTCAAAGGCTTCCCCAAAACCAGCCTGTGAAATCTGAGATGAAACCAGCTAATAAAGCGCCACGCAGCAATAAATAATGCAACAAGAGGAAACAACATGAAAGATCTTTTCATCTCCTTATAGAGAGGAAACGGGAGAGGAAGACGAGAATGTGCATATGCTCGGTTCTGTTTCTCACGGAGCTGTTTGTCGGACTTTCCTTTGAAAGTTTGGAGTTCGAGCAGGAGAACCAAATCTTTTATTTATTTATTTTTTTCCCTGTTTTACAGGTTTTAATGTGTGTTCAGTTAAAGTTGTGGTGAAAACTGACAACAAGAAAGCTCATGTTTTTAATGATCTCGAGTCATAAATAATGACTCCTGACATTTCCTTTCCTTTACTTGCCTTAGCGTTTACTGGTCTTCATGAATCATCTGTTGTGGTTTTAATTCTCTATACAGCCAGCAAGATCAGACTTGCATTTGTTATGCTTGCTTTTCCTTTCTGCCATTTCCCCCATGTGGATAAAATAAAGCATTTTCTCTCAATTTAGTAAAACATGCTTCTCTTCTGACTGCATCCCCCTTCTGTGGCGGTTGACTTAGTGCATTTCAAAGGCCTAAAAATCCCCTCGCACCCACCCAAAAATAGTCCTGTGCACCAGCTGACAGCCAAGGACGGAGATCAAACTGACCACAAAGCAAGAGAGGCTGAGACAAGAGCAACAAAAGGGTTTCCTCTCCTAATCGCCGCTGAATTGGAGCAGCGTGGGCTTCCTGGAGAGGATGATGGGGATCGAGCCGTGTGGTTATGGTGTTATTAATAAAGACGGCACGGAGGGTGGATGAGTGTGAAAGCTGCACACGAGGCCGGTGGATGTGTGTCAGTCGGAGACACACAACAAGAGGTAAAGTTGGGTAACACTGACATCTTGTGGCCAGATGGTAGAACTGACTTTAGACAGGGGTCAGAATAAAAATGTCAGATTCAGACACTGAAGCCGAACAGAAGTTCTTCCAAGAGTCCTTAGAGTAGATTTCACCAGCATTAGATACCTCTAAAACTAAGAAGACTGTGATATAACCCAGTCTAGAGACAGAGAAGACATCCAGAGGAGGACCCACCCTCGCTCTAAGGATCCATAGCCACATGGATCAAATCATATTTTCTTTTTTTTTTTTAATGATCGTGTACACTACTGCGTAAAAGGTTTAGGGCGGTGTGAGGAAATGCCGCAAAGAATGCTTTCTTGTTCCTCAATGTTAAATTGCAGAGACTTTGAAGATCCCACCAGATATAGTACATTATGGGCCTGATTTACTAAGATCCTAAATAAAGAGTACTAAATTGCGTGTGCACTGAAAAAGTTTGCACGTGCTGTTGTTGTGTGTTTTGCGGGTGATCAACTAAGAATGCTCGCGCAAATGATAACAGGTGCAAACCGCAGTATTTAAATGAGGTGTTGCGTGTCTTACGGTTTGCGCCATGGAGAGTCTGGATGGAAAGCAGGATAAACGCAAGCGCAAAATGAAATTTGACGAGTTGGAGTTAGAGATATTAGTGGAAGAGGCAAATAAACACATTCATGAACTACAGCAAAGACATTTAAACATCACCAAAAGAAACGCAATATGGGAGAAAATCTGCGATAGAATAAATGCAGTTGGTAAGACAAAAAGAACGGCAGATGAGGTTAAAAGAAGGTGGCAAGATATAAGGCGAAGAACTAAAGAAAAAGTGGCCTTTAATAAAACTTCGGCAAACAAGACAGGTGGTTAAGTGGCCGTTGAGAAGTTCAAGCCTCCATAACCGCGGAGCGCTGTCATTACGGAGATGCGTCTCTGCGCGCAGCTGTGGCATCAATGAGTGGAGCTGTGGCTGGAGCCGACTCGTCCTCACACACTACTCATTCGTAAAAAAAGTATATGTTTTTTCATAAAATCCATCCATCCATCCATCCATCCATCTATTAGCTTCCGCTTATCCGAAGTCGGGTCGCTGGGGCAGCAGCTTCAGAGGTCCAGATCCCCCGGCCGCTTCCACCAGCTCCTCTGGGAGAATCCCGAGGCGTTTTTCATAAAATTATGTGGAAATAACCCATTTTATTACAACTGAAATTGTGCTTGGGAGGAGTATTTTCACCGGACATTTTGACCGGAGAGATTATAAAATCCCGGACTTCCGCATATTTTACCAGACAAAGTCCGGCAATTACCAGACAACGGAAACCCTGGTGCCTCCTGTGGCAACCTTTTGCTGAATAATACTCGATTTAACATTCAAATAAAATATTTCTCCTTTTGCATGTGCAAACAAATTTACACGAGTCCGAAAGACTCTCTCTCTGCGTATTCTTTGATTTTGGCGATGTCGCCTCCTTGCCACAATAACAGCAGCCATCGGTGTGTAATGCTGGGCAGATTAGCACCTTCCTTTCGAACGTATTAAATACAGACGCAATCACAATCCCCGCAATTACTTTCAGGGTTGGTAAATCTCATTGCGCGTGGTAAATGGACCTATTTGCATTTTCCCCTCCCAGTATTTTGCGCTTTCTGGCGGGTACGCCCCATATTGATTATTCATCAGGGCAAAAGTGCTAAATGAACAGCGTGTGCTATTTTGCTCATTTGAGAGGCGCAGTCCTCTTTGCACGCTGTTAGTAGATCAGCTTGCGCATTGGTTTGCGGGTGATGTCAAGTTTGCACACGTTTTTACGCACGCAAACCTTTAGTAAATCAGGCCCTATGGGTGAATTCCAATTCCTCCCTCAACCCTCAATCTCAACCGTCAATCTCAAAAATGCGCGCTCCCGTGAAGTGCAAGTGCTGTCCCGATTCTAAGAACGTCAAGTTGAGGGACAAGTTTGAGGGCTGTATCGCCCTCAATATCAATCGCCCTCATTGTTGGTTGCCCGGACGACGCCTGGCATGGAGGCTACTCGCTGCTGCTCCGGGGACTTGTCCCTGCGACGCTGGACGCTAGACACTTGACGCTGGACACTCCAGTTTGTGCACGGTGTGTGGTGGTTTTGCGGTTGGGTGTCGGCATGCTGTCTGCAGGGGGCGGATCGATCCTCTTGCGGCTGGTGGAGACGTGCCACCGCAGACATGGATGGTGTCACTGGGGGCCGGTTCGGGAAGCTGAGTAGTCCTGGGATGCTGCCCGCGGCAACCCACCGCCACTGGAATCCGGGCTGCAGCGTCTACCGAGCCGGGACGGGAGCCCCCGGCGTGGCAGCAGCACGGGAGCTCGGTCTTCCCAGAAGAGACAGTTTGGTTCATCGGTGTTTCCTCCTCTGACCTGGAGATATCTCACTTGATTCATCTTTATGGAGATATACTGGCTGTTAACTGATCTGAACGGCTGGTAACTGGAGTTAGCACTTGGACCACAGGACCAGGGACATGAAAAGGAGCGCTGGACGCTGGCAGCTCCTCAAGTATACCAGACCGTAAAGTACTGAAACCTGAATTTCCCCCTTGGGGGATCAATAAAGTATATTTGAATTTGAAATTGAATTTGAATATTGAGATTCTCTGGCACCACCCTTGGAAGTAAGGGCTACCCAGAAGGCATTGTGTATTTTCGCTAAAACGTCTTCGAAAAGGATGGCACCAAAAAAAGCTAGCTACGAATGTAAGTATTTTCGTAGTTAATAAAGATATAAATGTTACGAAACTATTGTCTTCGTTATATATATTTATATTATCTTATTCTTATTTTACGTCTTCTTGACAGACTGGGCGTAGCTTTGGCCGTGAGGCTGCCCCCCACAGTCTGAAGATGTAACTGCACTCAAGGGATGTCCCATTTCGAAGTCACGAGATAGCCGTTACACATACTTTGGAGGGCCAAGTTTGAGGGCCAAAGACAGAAGCCTGATTTATACTCGAACGTCAGGTCGTCTGTGTCACCAACGCAGACGACACAGAGATGCCCCCCCATCCTACGCAGACATTACGCAAAGACTACCGTGCACCTCCCCAAAATTATAGGTCGACGCAGACAGTGTCGCAGAGAGGAGAGAAAGGAGGCCTCTGATTGGTCAATGCTGTATCCGCATAGAAAAGAGTGCGTCATTGAAGAAATGAGGAAGTACCCACATCTGTACGATTCTGGTTCTCCACACTACAAAGACAGCACATATTCTAGTAATTCATGGAGGGAGATAGCGATGAATGTGGGTCTGGATACGGCTGAGACGGTGAGGAAGTGGAAAAGCACAAGAGATACGTTTAGTAAGTTTAGCTAGTTCGTGATTGTCCATCTTGCGTTGTGGCGTAACATAGCGGAGACCGCGCGAAGTATAAATCAAAAGTGACGCCGGCATCTCTGCGACAAGCTGACGGCGACACATTGACGCGAGTGTAAACACGGGCCTTTATCACCTAAAAATTCATGACTGGATGTGCGTGATCTTCAGACCCTCGGGCAGCACAGCATTAAAAAACAGACATGATTCTCTACTGGACATCATTGATGGGCTCAGGAACACTTCCAGAAATCACCGTCTGTGAACAGAGTTCACCGTTCAATCCACAAATAAGAGTTAAATCTGTATCACGCAAAGAAGCCGACATGTATGAACACAATGCAGAAACGCCGCCGTCTTCTCTGGATCAAAGCTCATCTGAAATGGTCTGAGTCAAAATGGAAAACTTCTGTGGTCAGATGAATCACAATCCACCCTTCCCATGGACGCCGTGTCCTGTGGACTGAAGGGGAGAGGAACCATCCAGCTGGTTGTCAGTTGACAGTTGAAAAACCTGCAGATTGATGGTTTGGGGGTTGCATTAGCGTCTTTGGCGGGAGCAGCTTCCACATCTGGAAAGGCTACATGCAGAGTACATAGAGGTTTTATCGATACAGCGTCATTTTTCAGGGAAGGACTTCCATATTTCACCAAGACGATGTTGAACCACATACTGAGTCCAGGTGCTGAACTGGCATGCCTGAAGTCCAGACCTTTCACCGACAGGAAACATTTTCCTCGGGTGATTTGCCAGGAAGAGACTTTGCTGATGCAGTATAACTGCCTTCTGTCTCGTTGCTGTGCTCAGTCTTGCCAAGGTATCTTCACTGTCTGGAGAAATTACTTGTGACATGATACTGTCTTCAACAACCTGACCTCGGTAGCAGAGTTCAGGTTTTCCCAACAACTGTGTTCAAACGAACATATGAAATTGACGATGAGCCTGTTTGACTGACTGTGATCATACAAAATCAAAAAAAAGAATAAGCAGTTAAATATTTTGTTCTTACTTTACAGATTTTCCTCAGACCTGTCTAGGATTTTTTGCACAGTACTGCATGAAAATATTTTAAAATAATCTCAATGTGATGATACTGAGCGTATGCCATTTGAAACTCCGGCAAAATCAATATACAGTAAATACCAAGATCTATCTGTCTATCTATGTGCACAGCCTGATACACACACATATTTAAATATGCATTGACATGGGTGGTTGCGCCGTAGCTTGTAAGGAAACTTGACCAGTATGCAGCACTTATGTTACATATGCAGTACAGTATGCAGTATGCAGTATGCGGTATGCAGTATGCAGTGTGCAGTGTGCAGTATGCAGTATGCGGTATGCAGTATGCGGTATGCAGTATGCAGTATGCAGTATGCGGTATGCAGTATGCAGTATGCAGGCAGTATGCAGTGTGCAGTATGCAGTATGCAGTATGCGGTATGCAGTATGCAAGGCAAGGCAAGGCAAGTTTATTTGTAGCACATTTCGTGTACAAGACAATTCAAGGTGCTTTACATAAGCATTACAGAGCATTACATTAAAACAGGAGGAAATAAAAAGATAAAATAATAATAAAAATGCAAAAAGTTAATCAACAGTTGTTTTTGATTTAGAAATTAAAAATGTAGATAAAATGCAAGAAATAAAAGTTAATTATTATGATAAAATGTGGCTAATAGAAAAGTTTTTAACCTTGATTTAAAACTGCTGAGAGTGTCAGCAGACTTGCAGGTTTTTGGGAGTTTGTTCCACATTTGAGGAGCATAAAAACTGAACGCTACCTCTCCGTGTTTATTTCTGACTCTGGGAATGCAGTATGCAGTATGCAGTATGCAGTATGCAGTATGCAGTATGCATATGCAGTATGCAGTATGCAGTATGCGGTATGCAGTATGCAGTATGCAGTATGCAGTATGCAGTATGCGGTATGCAGGTATGCAGTATGCAGTATGCAGTATGCAGTATGCGGTATGCAGGTATGCATATGCAGTATGCAGTATGCAGTATGCGGTATGCAGTATGCAGTATGCGGTATGCAGTATGCAGTATGCGGTATGCAGTATGCGGTATGCAGTACGTTGTAAATGGTCAGTTTTAGACATTGTGGCTGAGAACAAACAGGTGGCATAATCAGGGAAGGCCTGTGTAATTGAGACACAGCTGGAGACAACAAGGAAACAGGAAACCAATATAAGAGGAAGAGCAGAACTCAAAGAAACTACAGAAAACTGGGCAAAGATAAACTCCACTAAACCAAGAACACAGGCTTCACTTGAGCAACACACAAAAAAAAAATTCTGTTTTGCCATCAAGTCTGATGACTGACAGTAAAATAACTGCCAACTCTTTTTATTATAAATAAATGTTAAAATATATTTAAACTGAAAAAAATGTTTCGTGTCGTTGCTTCATCTGTGAAAAGTCCATCACTGATTCATCTGGACTGCTGATGTAACAGGACATGTGTCCTGACGGTGGTCTCTGAGTAGCTGTGACAACATTTCCCACAATCAAATCAATCAAACAGGGCTGGGCTCAAAATCATGATTAATTAAACATTTTAGCTCCATTACAGTAACTGAACGATTATTTTAGTTTAGTTTTATCTATTTTTCCCTCAAAGACTGCTGACAAGGTGTTTGCTGTTAAAAAGGCTCATCAGTGAACTCTGGAATATTTTTCTAGCGGAAGAGTCCGTATCTTTGTGATTCTATAATAAACGGTGAACATAAATACACACAGTTGGTAAATAACAATTATTATTGTGCTTCATTGCTGTTGCAGCAAATTTAGCAGATTTACAGTTGAGGATGTGTAGAACGGCTCATTATCATCTTTATTTAATGTATTAGAGCTATTTATGCTCTAGTCTTCGTTTTTATGACTCCCCTAAATGAAATTATAATCAGTGGAGACATGGATTTATCTCATCTGTGGAGTCTGAGGTTGTATATTTTGTCCTGAAACTTGTGGAGCCAGTAATAACGCTTCTTCAGCGGGAATTCAAAAGAGATTTGATGCAAATTTTTAGTGGGTTACTTTCTTTACGGCTATAGCCAGTGTTTTTCCTGCAGCGTCACCAGTAACCAGGTAACTGTGAGGCGCAGAGGAGCGCTCTAGGCCACCAGGGGGCGACTCTTTATTTAAAACCCATGAAAGCAGATGTGCAGTGAAAGAACAGCTGGCTGTGAATAATTTATCAGGGGGGTTAGATGGCAATTATTAAAACAATTATTTCTTTGTACTGAAATTTGGGTAATTAAATTAAATAAACTTTACCAACAGCTGAAGAGAAATTAGATTTTGCAGTAACTGTCAATGTAAATAAAATTTAAATCCAATGTATAAGTAAATATAATGCTTTGCTTGTTCAACTGGTCACTTTTTTTGACAGGAAAATGTTGTTTTGTGAGTATAAATTTTTGTTAATATGATAATGAAATCAGTCGCAAAGTATTGTGAACACATTTATCATCATAATAAGTATATTAAAATATCAAAGTACAAAGAAATTCAAGCCAGGGAGATGTGGATGAAATATAAAAAGAATGATATTGTGACGATCTCCAGATTTATTCTGAGAGGGTCGGACCAAATGGATGGGTTTACTTTCCACAAACGGACACAATCCACAACAATGTCATGTTTTAGTCTTCAAAGATATCAACTGTTTGGATGTGACTTAAAGAGAAAAAGATGTGGTAGAACTGAACCACAGACCAAACCAGTTTATTTCTTCTATTATAAGTCATGTCTGTTAGTCAAAATTAAACATCTGAGAGAAGAGAAGTTGTGTTTGTGTATCAAGGATCAGGCCAGCAACGTTTGTTTGTGGGAAAAAAGAAAGTTTTCTTTTTTTTCAGCGTTTTTTCATCATCAGAGTAAAGATTGAAAGCCACCTGCAGAAGAGACGTCATGGAGGACAGAGTTCCTGAATGAGGAACTCCTGAATGAGGTTTGAAATCAGTCAAACCTCATTGACATCTGAGGTTATCCTGCTGATTCTGAAACTGAAGCCACTTTTGCAATTTTTACTCATTAAAGCAGCATAAAGGACTTTTTTATGTTAAAATATTAGTTTCTGTTTTTTGTTTTTTTTGATTGTTTTGCTGTTGGCTCTTGCTCAGTGTTGTTTGGTAGATTAAAGCCCAAATAAAACAAGACATATTGGTAATTTAACAATTTTTTTTTTTTTCATTTAACAAAGAGGAGCATCAGTAGCGTGTGGAAGAACCTTACACAACTGGATCGGGGTACCAGAACCCCCCAAAAAAGACTCAATGAAATTACTTGAAAAAACATAAAATTTTACACCTTCACAAGGTCAAAAAACAATGCTGCTTATGACCTCTCTTACTCCAAATCTGAACAAAGTGTGTCTGTTGGTAGAGTTGTGTGCAAAAGTTTGATAATTTTTAAGATTTTCCTTTGTAAATCACTGGTTGTTTGGAACAGCAATTTCAGTTAAATTTATCATACAGCAGATGAGCACAGTAATATCTGAGAAGTGAAATGAAGTTTTTTTGGATTAACAGAAAGTGCGATAATAAGTATTTAAAGAAAACTAAGCAGGTGTATGAAATTTGTTTTTGTTGATTTGAAAACCTTTAGCATTAATTTTCGGAACACAAAATTTGTTTGATAAGCTGACTGACCCTTGACCTACATACACAGGTGAAGCCAATCATGTGAAAGGGTATTTAAGGTGGCAAATTACAAGTTGTTCTCCTCTTTGCATCTCCTCTGAAGAGTGGCAACATGGGAACCTCAAAACAACTGTCAAATGATCTGAAAGCAAAGATTATTCAACATTATGGTTTATAACAGTGGTTCTCAAACTTTTAATGCTGCGTACCACCTGAGAAACTATTCAGCTCTCCGAGTATCCACCATGATGACCAATTTTAAAATATAGCCATATATGCCTTCTCAATTAGCTTTAATCACACAGGAGAGATGTTTATTCCTTATAGTGGTTATTTATTGTTACCTGAATTTCATTTGAAACGTTGTATTTATAATGCATTGTCATGCACTGACAAGTCATGACGTTCCCCCGCGTCCCTCCAGAGAGCGCTCACGTACCACCAGTGGTACGCGTACCACAGTTTGCGCACCACCGGTTTAGAGGAAGGATACAAAAAGCAGGTCTCAGAAATTTCAGTTTCAGTTTCCACTGTGAGGAACATGGTGAGGAAATGGAAGACCACAGGCACAGTTAAGGCCCGGAGTGGGTAAAAAGTAAAATCTGGGATAAGCAGAGGCGAAGGATGGTAAGAAGAGTCAAACTCAACCCTCAGACCAGCTCCAAAGACCAACAACGTGATCTTGCTGCAGATGGTGTCACGGTGCACCGGTCAACTATTCAGCGCTGTTTGCACAAGGAGATGCTGTATGGGAGAGCGATGCGGAAGAAGCCTTTTCTGCACACACGCCACAAACAGAGTCGCTTGGGGGATGGCAAAGCACATCTGGATAAACCAGCTTCATTTTGGAATAAGGTTCTGTGGACTGATGAAACAAAAATTGAGTTATTTGGGCATAACAAGGGGCGGTATGCATGGCTTATGAAGAACACAGCATCTCAAGACAAACACTTGCTACCCTCAGTAATATTTGGTGGTGGTTCCATCTGGCTGGGGGGGCAGGAGAGGTGTCCACGGGAAATCTAGTTAAAGTTGGAGGTCGCATGGATTCCAGCCAAATCAACAGACTCTTGCGAACAATGTTCAAAAAGTCAGTGGCAAAGTATAAGTTGTGCAGGGCCTGGATATTTCAGCATGACTCCACATCTACTAAGGCGTTCACGCAGAGGAACAAGTAGAACTACTAGAACGGCCATCTCAGTCCCCAGACCTGAATATAATTGAAAATCTGTGGTGTGATTTAAAGTGGGCTGTCCATGCTCTGAAGCCATCAAATCTGACTGAACTGTAATTTTAAGTCTAAAATTGAAATATAAAAAAAAAAAACAGGCAGTTTTTCTTTTTTGTGTCAGATTAAAAAACAAAAAACGTAATGAAATGACACTTTTTAATTTTTTTTTTTTTTTTTTACATTTTTGATTGACAATTGAAAATGGAAAGAATGAATGATACATTGATTGGTAAAGTTACTGAACTTTAACATGGACATTTTCATTTTAAAGTTCTCCCAGACGGAGGATTCAACAGAAACAAGGTTATTTGTAACAACTGCCAAGTTGAACTCCCTGTTAAAAGTTTCTGCTGTTACCTCAGAAATTACCTGTTTTAATGTTCTGATTGTGCTGAGACACAATCATTTTGTTGGACTTTGTTTGAAGACTTTTATTTGTTTTTTTTTTTTTTAAAAACGGGATGACATTAATGCCCTGGAAGTGGCAATAAGCTTTATTTTATTTTACATTTTTTAAGATGAGATTTACACTAATTATGTGTTACTGACAGGTGCTGATGTTAAAAGTGTTTGAACAACAAATGTTATGACACTTTAGTTCATATGGCAGCAGACAGAACATTAAAATAGAAGTGCATTTTACACTACTTTTGAATTCATTATCTGATTTTGTAAATACAATGTGATTAAATCGCGATTAATCAGGGAAATAATGCGATTAATCGCGATGAAAAATTTTAATCGTTGCCCAGCCCTGTTATGAACATAAAATGTTTAGGCAAAGATCGTGATTATATGGTAATAACAGCTAAAGGGGTGTGAGAACCGTCCCAACAGGAACGGGGGGGGAATCTTCTGGCAGCTGACTGATAAATGCGGTTCTCTCATTCATCATTCTCTGTGAGCTGATGAAGTGAGGCGTTTAAAGTTTCATATTTGTGTTCTCTCTCTGAAACGCACGCGAGACAATAATAGCTCCAACTGCGCACAGATGCAGGTGTGTAAACAATAATGAGCTCGTGCGGCGTCTCTGTCTCCGTTGTTTGTTCTCTCGCGCGGGCTGTGCGCGGCGGAGCCCCTCTATTGAAACTACTCGTGGCGCGCTCGCGCGGGTTTGTGTGTCTGAGGGAGAGATGGGACGGTTCAGTGAGAAGATTACCGTTGCTTAAGCCGCGCGCGCGCGCGCCTCACCCAGCCCGCGGCTCTCGCGCTCACCTGCCCCGGGGACCTGCTGTGGGACCGGTGTTAAGGGCACCTTTTTTTTTTTCCTCCGTTTCTGTCGGGAATCTCCAGGTGATTACGGATTACCTGACTTGTTCGGCGTTTTAGGAAGGAGTGGCTGTTTCTGCGGCGCTTCTCCAAGTTCTTCCAGAAGCAGGACAGTCGAGACAGCCCGCCTGCTCGGGAGGGATTAAAGAAGAGAAACCCGCCACCCGGTAAGGTCTTTACACCTCACTCTTACAGCAGACAGCCACAGATAAAGTGGTTAAAAAAAAATCCTGCTGTCTAAATTGTGTTTGGTTTCTTGCTCGAAAGGATGTTTCATCTTTAATCAGTGGTGCGCAAACTGTGGTACGTGTACCACCAGTGGTACGCGAGTGCTCTTTGGCGGTACGTGGGGAATGTCATGACTTTACACATTTTTTTCCACATTTTCACTTCAAAAACATACAATGCATTATAAATATGTTTCAAACAAATGTGTAGCTTGAGATAATTAAAATTGTGTCTTTTAAAACAAATATTTCTTGCATATTCAGTTGCAGTGCAACAGTTGTAAATGTCTGATTCAATAAAGAAACAATTCAGGTATCAATAAATAACCACAATAAGGAATAAACATCTCTCCTGTCTGTTTAAAGCTAATTGAGAAGGCATATATGGCTATATTTTAAAATTGGTCATCATGGTGGTACGCAGTATTAAAAGTTTGAGAACCACTGAGATATATATATATATATATATATATATATATATATATATATATATATATATATATATATATATATATATATATATATATATATATATAAGAAATAAGAATAGTCTTACTTCAAAGTCTATTTTCTCACTATAATCCTTCTTATATTATCACTGGGGTTACAATTAAAGCAGACTTGCCAGATTTACCTCACCGCGTCTGTGAAAGCTTTGAGAGAACTTTCCCTTTTAAATCCTTCATAAACCATCAATAAACAAGCACCTGGTCCTGTGAGCCACGGCGGTTGGAGGAGGACAGGTGAGAGCTGGCACCCATTCACAGGCACCTGTGCAAAGAGGAGGAGACAGGTTGTTAAGAGGGAATTTTAAGCTTAGACGCAATCTCAGGGACTGTGTGGAAAGCGCTGGAAGGTGTCGGGAAGGTGGTCATGTAATCCTCTGCATGTTTCACATCAGGCTCTGAGTTGGCTACAAAGGGATCCAGACGTTCTCTGGCTGCTCTTGCAGCAAGACTCAGTCGGTTTTCTGTGTTCGGCTGCTGCTAAAGAATTGATGAACACACTAATAGGACATAGTCTGTGTGAAATGTGTTTTACTAATGCATCACTGCAGCCGGGAACACGAACGGCGGCGCACAAAGCCTCGCGCGCGCTCCCAAACACACACCGTTACATGCGTCTAACACTGAGATGCAGCTCCAGATATTCTGCTGCATCATGCTTCGCCCGTCCGAAGCGCTCCCCTCACTGGACCGTTTCCACCGTGTCATGCTAAAACACGACGCGGCCTCCTGCTGTGTGTGTGTGTGGTTTCGCTCTGGCGGCGTGTCCTGACATCACAGGACGTGCACTCTTTGTGCATCCATGTGTTCTTTGCGGGAAGCTAACTCAAAGTGAGCCCTGACAGTCAGAATTGAAACCAAAGAAGAAGAAGAATGAGGCCGGCTGTGTTCTGAAGGCCCACCCAGGCTTTACTAATTTATGATGTTATTTTTAGGCTTGGCTACATTTTTGATGCTTTCCTATTTGTTATGTTTAATCCTGAGAGAAAACACTGGTGTTTCTTTCAGACATCAGTGCACACACATACTTATACACACATTTTTGCATATGTTATGATAGTGGATGTTTGAAGAGCCGGTTGGGAAACACAGACTGTATATAGCAGTTGCAGCATCCACAGTGATCCCGTGAATGCGCAATATTCCGCCTCCAGAATGCGCCGTCACAAGGGAATTTGCAATTCTGCATTCGAGAAACCGTTCCTTTCCTCTACTTTTCGTCGGCAGTCAGCAACAAGTCGCTAGTGTCTGTGGCCTCTTTTTTCAGTTGGCGCCAAACAAGCGACGATGCAGTGAAAATAAACTAAATCAATGTCTGCACGGGACTGCTGGTGTTGGCCACGCCTCCAGGAGGAAGCCATCAGCCCGGCTCCAGCGGGAGGAAGACGCTAGCCAGCTTCAGGTGGTGGAGGCTCCTCCCCGGTGCTGAGCAGGTCAGCAGGGCTCAGCCAGTCGCTGGTACCTTAACCCTTTAAGCCCCGCCCACAGATGTACCCCACTATAAAAAATCTAATAAAAAAACGCGATGGTGGTGGTTATCTTCAACTTTTACTTAAAGTTTAGACTCTAGTGTTCACAAAACTATACAAGAAGAAGCATTTTAGTCCAAGCATTAATATGTAGAAATGGCTTTTAACCTTTTTGAGGCTAAAAACATGACATTTAAAATGTGGGATTAGAAGAAATAAATGATGTATTCATGTTGTTATTACTTTACATTGCAACATTTTATTATTATAATATTTATATTGTTATTTTATGTCACATATATGTAGTTGTTTTTGGATAGTTTTTTTTTCTTTTTTACTGTGCTCAGTAGTAGTAGTTGATGAAGCACAAGGGAAATTTCATAGTGAAAAGCCCAAGTAGATGGCAATAGACTCCTGTAATAGACATATGTTGTATTTTCCAGTCACATCAATTCAGTTCAATTCCATTTTATTTCTATAGCGTCTGTTACAATGTCAGTTGTCTCTAGGTGCTTTACAGAGACCCAGATCATGACCCCGAGCAAATATCATTAACTAAGAATATAATATTGAATCCTAAACAAGGATAATGGCAGGTAAAAAACTCCCACAGTGGGAGAAAAAAAAAACTTTTAGCCAAGCAGTGGCAAGGAAAAACTCCACTTTAAGAGAAAGAAACCTTGAGCAGGACCTGGATCATATGGGGGGACCTTCCTGCTGAAGGCCAGCTGGGTAAAGAAAGAAAGAAAAAAAAAGGGAGACAGGACAGAGAGAGGAGAGCACACAAATGACTGAATGAAATGACTATAGACCTTTTCGGGCCAGCCCCCCGGAAGTACCCCGTCCGCCATTGCTGGAGTGTGCTACAGAGCGACACAGAGCGACGATTTCACAGATTTCGCAGATTAACCAGTGTTTTTGTCTTTATACAAATATATATTTTTATAATGTCGAGTCGGTCGAGTGGGAATAATGTTCCGCCATAAACTGTGCCAACAATGGCGTGAAAATTCAACAATGGAAGAAGAAAGTATGTGAAATACACAAGCCTTTACTGCACGAAGACTGCCTTGTTTGCAGAACAAGAAGTTAGGAAGACGTGGGTGAAAAATATCAACAGAAAGGACTTTGTTCCAAATGAATACAGCCGGGTGAGTTTTCGTTATCATTCAATCTCGTACTACTTATAGTCTCGCTGAGAGGACCGGAAGTCGAAGCTGGCAAGCGATATGAGAAAGAACAGCAGTATGACGCTACTGTAGCCCTCGGCACTAGCACAAGCCTATAAATCAATGAACGAATGAATGAATGAGTGACTTAGGAGAATGATAAAATAAATTAAATATAACATTAACACATAGCCTAATTTACCGCTAGCGTTAACGTTACAGTAGCATAATCTTTATGGCTTGTTGACGTTAGTTATAGCCAGCATTGCAGCGTTCCACAGTTTTTAGTGTTTGATTATGGGAATAGATCATGCTATTTCCATATCCTCCACGCTGCTGTGTTTGGGTTAGTTGGTGGAGCACCGCACACTCCAGTTATGGCGGGGCCACTAGGGGGCGCATGTCCACAATTTTCAAGTCGAAAAGGTGTATATAAACAGATGCAGGTAGCAGCACTGAGGTGAGATGGTCAGAGGACTAGATCACCGGTCACCACGCCAGCCAGCACCCCGAACACATCTACACACACAAGTGGAGGTAAACGCTGGGATGGACAGAGGATCGAACTGCAAGTCAGCATGAACTCAGGAAACTCTGGCCTGCAAACATACAGAAAGAAAAGAGAAAAAAGGGGAGCAAAACAGCACAACAAACTACAGGAAAGAAAATGGAGCACAGTTACAGTAACAAGGTGCTCCTAATTAACTATGGAATGAGCTGGAGGAGGAGGAAGGAAGGAGGAAAAGGAAAGGGTGAAGAGCCGTGGAGACACCACTCAGCAGATCATGTTGGCGTCCCCCTGCAGTGTAGGCCTATAGCAGCATAACTATGACGAAGCTGTGATTAAGACGAGCTACTCTAGTCTTAGCTCCTATAACTGTGGCTATAACTATTAGCCCCTACACACTATAGTTTAGACTAACTGTAGGCTTTACTGAACAAAAATGTTTTCAATTTAGTTTTAAAGATTTAGGTGGTGTCAGCCTCCTGAACCCAAACTGGTAGCTGGTTCCATAATAAAGGTGCCTGGTAGCAGAAGGCCCGTCCTCCAAATTTACTTTTAGATATTCAAGGAACGACGAGTAATCCTGCAGTCTGAGAGCGGAGAGCTCTATTAGGAGCATAACGTGCTATCAAGTCTTGTAAATAACGAGGAGCTAGGCCATTGAGGGCTTTCCATCACTTTCCATCAGGAAAGGAAAATGACACATTGGCCACACTTTGGTGTCAAATTGAGTGCCTGCCTGGTGTTATTTGAGTAAAACCTTTGTGGAAGCTTTGCCCTTCTGCAGATACACCATTTGGTCCATTTACAGTCAAGGAGTTGTCAAAGGTGATCAGCAGCATCTCTGCGCGCGTAATCATCGTTAGCTTGGCCTTATCCTCTGTCAAATAGAAAAAAAAAAAAAACGGTCACATAATCTGATGGGAGCAGCGTCAGGCTCAGGCCCCTCTGTAACCTTACCAGCAGTGTAGGAAAATGTTCTGAAAAGTGGCTCGTGATGTCACGATTGACACATTTGATTGGCGGCTACCATGAACCCTGTAACAGAGACTCTGTCCATTCAGCTGACTTACAATATGGAGGGAAGATGAAACATGAGCTTTAGACTTTCCAAACCAACCAAATGTGGCCGTCGGCAGTTAACTGTCCCAGCTGGAGGCATCTCTGCAGCTCTCCTGCTAGGTTAAATATGTGTTTTATGAGCTGAACAAAGGACAGATTGGTTGCTGGCAATTTATTATTCATGAGTCTTCACAAAATACTGAGATAAACTTATAATTAATCTGTGATTTGGCACTTGTTCTGAGGCAGAATAACATTTAGACATGGAACAGTTATTTGAGGATCAGACTACTGAAAGACGCTGGTTCCCTTCAGCTCAGCGGTGGATTTCATGGTAATATTTCTGTCTAGAAAACTGGAGACACAAAGCCCTGGAGATGCTCTAAGCTATCGATATTGATCAGAATCTGAGACAAAACAACTGATCTGTGTTGTGATGCAGAACTCTGCTGATGTGTGTTAACACAGCTGCAGTGCTTACATCACATGAGTTTTCTTTTGTTGGAGGAAATGTTTTTTCCACCGCCGTTATGTATGAAGTAAACATCCTTAAGGATACTTTATATAATGTTAATTACTGCTCCTCCTCATCCTCTTAGCAGCAGTGACTTCAAGCCAGCAGTAGCTCTGGATGAGACTTCAGCTTCACCAGGAGACACATTTGTAGGATGTCTGGTGTGAAGGACTCTCAGCACTGCTGTGGGTTAGTGTATCGGCTTCGGACCCTCTCTAAAAGGTGGATTTTCTTATTCTGAAAGGCCAGTTTTCTTGGTGGATTTACTTCTATTGCCTCGGGTCGATGTCCTGCTGCACCAACCGACTTTTACTAAGCTTCAGCTGGAAATTAATGATCCACTCCGTGGTGATGAATGGTCCAGCTCCCGGGGAAGCACAGCAAGCCCAGTTCATGGTGCTCCACCAACATATTTCTCCCTGAGATGATGTTATGATGTTGGCGGTCTCTCTCCACTTTTTGAGTGTTCTTCCCAAACAATTCAAGTTTTGCTTCATGAGGCCTCAAAATAGTTGGGCAGTGACCACCGTGGACGACCAGTTAGCCAGTTCCAGTGATGGCTGCAACCCTTTATCTGGAACTCCGGTTATTCTTTAACTCATTGAAGATTTTGTGTTGTGTATTTGGACTCGTCCTGTCTGGGGACTCACTTCTAGGAAGAGTAGCCACAGTACTAGACTGTCTGCATTCAGACAGTTTGTCTAAGGGTGGACTGATGGATGGCGAAGCACTCTGAGATGACTTTCTGTCCCTTTGTAGCCTGATGCAGATCAGCTGCCCGTCATGGCATCACCTGTCACTCAGTTTGATGTAAATTCAAAAGTCAGTGAAAACAGAGCTTCTGGTTACACGTACACATGAAATCAGGGGTCCCCAATCCTGATCCTCTAGATGTTTCCCTGCTTTATCACACTGTGATTTAAGTGGCTGTGTCATCAACAGACCGGTGCAGACGTTGATGACCACCTGATAACGAGCATTAATTAGAATCAGGTGTGTTGAAGCTGGGAAACCTCTAAAACACGCTGAATAGGGGCTCTCCAGGACCAGGATTGGCCATCCCTGAATTAAATTATTGTATTTTTGAAGAGTATTTATTTGTGTAGCAATTTGCAAAATCCCCACTGAGAAAAATAAGACGCACTGAAAGACATATCGTCAGACTGAGGCAGTGACAAGAAAAGTGACAGGATTGTTTTGTCAGAGTTTTAGAGATGGTGCTCGTGTGAGACGCTTCTCAGCACAGAAGAAAATACTTATTTGCTCCCTTCATAGAAATATTTAAAGGAAAAGAAAAGACACATTGGTTCTCGACCTTTGTATCACAACCCATTGATTTCAGAAAGTTGATTTTGGAACAGTTTTAGAAATCTCTCTCTTTACAAACTGCTTCCTGGGTTTTTGTCTTTCTGCTGTTACCTGCTTAATTATTTCAGGGACCTCTCCAGGTTTCCGCTAAACCTCGGTTAAAAATTTGGGGTGTTTTGTAAATCTGATAAAAGTAAAGAATGAACATGAAATGAAATTTAGTTCTTCAGACTAATCAGTTGTGATGCATTAAGCCCCGAGACTGAAATTCAGTATTCACATACACTTAAGTTTCTTTTTGATGCCTGATTCTTGAAAGAGGTAAATCTGCATGTGTGAACGCATCAGAAAATTAGATGCAAAATAGAGACGTCAGAGTCACTTTTGACTGGAGAATCAGAGACCGCTCTAATGAGGCTGAAAGGGTTTTTAGGTCAGCCCTGATCTCTTTCACAATGTAGACAGCACTTTCAAAGCGTGAGTCCGAAACACCTGAAGAAAAGCTGTAAAAGAAATAAAAGATATACATCTTCAGTTAATACACTCGCCCTTCAGAGGCTGTGTCAGGGATGTCAAATCCCATAGGTCTCTCGGTCACACACCGACAGAGAGGTGCAAGGACGGACTAAAGCCCCCCCCCCAGATCAGTCATTCTGTCTGCCAAGTGTCCACAATTGTTGCAGATGATTCCTGTCTGGTTTAATGATGCATCCGTAGAGTATTTCTTGTTCTTTTCACTTTGTCTCCATTCTGCTGCAGGGGCGCCAACGTACAATCGATCAAACGTCACCTGGTGATAAACACAACTGAAGAGAAAATGCTTGACTTTAGTTTTGTGCTTGAATATATGTTGGCTCGTACAACAGCAGTCTAAACAACACAGGGATTCAGCAACAGAGTGTCTTTAGTCTGAGGCTTCTTCACATCCACTGCAACATAGACGCTACAGGAGACCCTTCCTGGACACAGCTGGATCCATCTACAATGGATCACTGAAGAGACTTAAATCATGACAGTTACTGCAACAATTTAATTTCCCTTCCGGGTTCAATTAAGTATTTTTGAATTAAAATACAGTGAACAAAAATATAAACACAAGAATTTACTTTTGCTTAGGTCTAAGACTTTTTTAATGTACACAAAAGGCCTATTTCTCTCAAATCTGTCTGAACCTGTTAGTGAGCACTTCTCCTTTGTTGAGATCATCCATCCACCTCACAGGAGTGGCATATCAAGATGCTGATCAGACAGCATGATTATTGGACAGGTGGGCCTTAGACTGGCCACAATAAAAGGCTCTAAAATGTCCTTGTTACGATGCCTGTTAAGATAGTGCCTGTGAGAGGTAACATGAAAGAAGCCAAGATGGTAGAACGAGTTAGGGAGCTTTAATATGAAGCATTCCCAACAAAAAAAAGAAACAAGAGTCACACATTTTAATTAAATTTATTTGTATAGTGTCTGTTACAATATCAATTGTCTCTAGGTGCTTTACAGAGACCCAGAGCATGACCCCTGAGCAAATATCATTAACTAAAAATATAATATTAAATCCTAAACAAGGATAATGGCAAGTAAAAACTCCCACAGAGGGAGAAAAAAAACCTTTTAAGCCAAAATAGTAGCAAGGAAAAACTCCACTTTAAGAGGAAGAAACCTTGATCAGGACCTGGATCATATGGGGGGACCTTCCTGCCCAAGACCAGCCGGGTAAAGAAAGAAAAGAGGGGAGAGACAGGACAGAGAGTGGAGAACACACAAATGACTGAATGAAATGACTACATAAACAGATGCAGGTAGCAGCACTGAGGTGAGATGGTCAGAGGACTAGATTACTGGTCACCATGAACACATCTACACACACAGGTGGAGGTAAACGCTGGGATGGACAGAGGAGGGAACTGCAAGTCAGCATGCAACTCAGGAAACTACAAACATACACAAGCCTTAAACATCATAACACCATGTGTAAAGTTGCTGGATGCTGGCAGGAACTGGAACACACCGTCATAGACACCGATCCAGAACATCCCAAACTTGCTCAATGGGCGGCCTGTCTGGTAAAGATGCTGGGATGTTTTTAGCTTCCAGGAATTGTGTACAGATCCTTGCAACGTGGGGCCGTGTATCATCATGCTGCAACATGAGGTGATAATCATGGATGAATGACAACAGTGGACCTCAGGATCTCGTCACGGTATCTCTAGAATAGAATCCACCTGTTTCTGTTGTCCATAACATACATCTGCCCAGACCATAACGCCACCGCCACCATGGACCAGTCGATTCACAACACTGACATCAGCAAACCGCTCACCCACATGACGCCATACACGCCGTCTGCCATCTGTCCTGTACAGCACAAACCAGGATTCATCCGTGAAGAGAACACCTCTCCAAAGTACCAGACGCCATCAAATGAGAGTATTTGCCAACTCAAGTCAGTTATGATGACGAACTGCAGTTGGGTCGAGACCCTGATGAGGACGAGCATGCAGACGAGCTTCCCTGGGACGGTTTCTGACAGTTTGTGCAGAAGTTCTTTGCTTATGCAGACAGATTGTTGCAGCTGCTGTCAGATGATCCTGGAGATGGAGATGCTGGATGTGGAGGTCCTGGGCTGGTGTGGTTACACGTGGTCTGCGGTAGTGAGGCAGGTTGGATTTACCGCCAAATTCTCTGAAAGGCCTCTGGAGACGGCTCAGGTAGAGAAATGAACGTTCAATCCACGGGCAACAGCTCTGGTGGACGTTGCTACAGTCAGCATGCCAGTTTCACGTTCCTTCAAACCCTGAGACATCAGTGGCATTATGAATGTGACAAAACAACACATTTTATTGAGTCCTTTTATTGTGGCCTGTCTAAGACACGCCTGTGCAATAATCATGCTGTCTAATCAGCATCTTGATATGCCACACCTGGGAGGTGGGTGGAGGATCCCAACAAAGAAGAAGTGCTCACGAACACAGATTTAGACAGATTTATGGAGAACATTTGAGAGAAAATCAGCCTTTTGTGTTCATAGAAAAAGTCTTCAGTCTTTGAGTTCAGCTTATGGAGAATGGGGGAAAAAACAAGTGTTGCATTTATATTTTTCTTCAGTGTATTACTAAGCCAGAGTAAATAAATACAGCAAAGATGTTTGACAAAACATCACACATTAAAGGTACCTCTCTGGATCCAGGTGAAATACTCTTGAAATTCCTTCTATAACATCTCACCGTTTATAGTGCCTGGACTGTTTTTCCTACAATTCATACAATACAGTGGTACCTCCTATTTACGAACTTCTCTACATACGAAATTTTCAGGTTACGAAATGCCTCAACGGGAAAATATTGCCTCTTGTTACGAAAGAAATTTCAGGATATGAAAGGCAAAAATACAGTACGCGCTGCTGCTCACAGCTCCCAGAGTTTACCGAAGGTAAACATACGGCTCTGTATCTCGGTTTGAAAGCGGTGCGTCCGAGCTGCTCTGCCATTGGCTATTGTTAGCATCTGTCAATTTTTCAATAATTGTTGCTCTTGGTGGAAGTCTGCGCTCTCCGAGTGCTTTTCTAGTTCTAACATGTATTTCTAACAGGTTTTTATGTCATTTCATGTATTATTTATAATTTATAATAAAAATTATGTTCAAATTTTGGGTGGTTTGGAACGGATAAGGGCATTTACATGGAAAATGTGTTTCTACTTACGAAATTTTCAGGTTACGAAACTACTTCCAGAGCCAATTAATTTCATAAGTAGCGGTACCACTGTATATTGATTTGACACCAGTCACCCTCTTTAAATGTTTTCTAGAACAAGGTGAAATCTAGATCTTTAAATGGGCAGACTCACTTGCAACTGCCGCCTGATCTCAAAACCTTTGGGGTAAACCTGTTATCTTGGACGAACCCAGCCGAGCGGGTGGTACTTCCCAGCATTCCACGGCCTGTAGGACTTGAGGTTGTGTTGAGGATGGAGTACACAGCTGCAACACCGAACCACAGCACTTTCCACGTTCTGTGGGACTGAGGCTGGAAACAGGTAGAAATATTCCACAAATAAACGCCAGTATAGAACAGAGACTTTGACTTACAGGAACTGAGTGGAGTTTTTCCACTGGAGTTATTTATGACCGTGAAACATAAGAGGTCAGACTTCATTCACAGTTGGTTGTAGAAAGTGAAGCTGTTATTGTTTTTGTTGTTGCTGTTGATCTTCAGCTGCTGACTCAGTTTTCTTTAATGCGTCCTTTTGAAGCACGGTGTCGGTTTTCTGTGCTGAAGTGGTGTTAGATTTATGCTTTGTTTAAGTAGAAATGGTCTTTATCAGCTTAAAGCTGAGCTTTTCCAGGCGTGTTTGATTGCAGCCTGTATAATGATCTGGGTGTCATCAGCCCCCAGAACTGATGGAGCTTGTTAGGCAGATAGACATAAAGAAAACGGTTCATTTGGCTTTTAACAGCATGTCTCTGTTGATGGCTGCACGCAGCTTAGACTGATGGTGGGAGTTGACGTGTTGCTGCCATCAAATTCAAAATGAGCTAACGTTGTTCTAGAAATAGTGAAGTGTCTCGTTTTCAAGATTTGATAATGTTTTCTTTGCTCGATCATGAATAAAATCTGGCTTTTATGAGAGTTGTGAAAGATTGCATTCTGGTTTTATTTACGTTTTTACACAGTGTTTCAATATTTACCTCCGCCAAGGAGATTATGTTTTCGCTGGGGTTTATCTGTCTGTTTGTCTGTCTGTCTGTGTTCAAGATAACTAAAAAAATTATGGATGAATTTTAATGAAATTTTCAGGAGTTATCAGAAATGTGAAAAGGAAGAACTGATTTCATTTTGGGTGTGATCTGGAAGAAATCCTGGATTCTGGATCACTTTCAAATTTTCGATAACATTGTGGTCAATGGGGCCAAAAATTTTGTTTCTCAATATCTCCATTAATTATTGCCCAAAACTCATGAAATTTGACTCAGGGATTGACAATGGGAACCTTTATCAAATTTCAAAGGCTGATCCGGATCTGATCCAGAAGGCGGATTTTATCGCAATCTGTAAATCGCTATATGGGACAGTTGTTGCGCTTGTCGGAGGTCTGCGCTCTCCAAGTGCTTTTCTAGTTTTGTAACTGTAATACTTGACTTGAAAAAGGTAAAAAAGCAGCATTTAATGATTTTCTCTAAAATACAGTCAATTCATTGACATCTTTAGACGTCATTGGAAACTAATGAGTTAATTTGAGCCAAATACGTTGTGAAGCAAAGGTACCTCCTTTTTGTTGCAAGGTTCTGTCCTTTCATGAAATAAACTACCTGGATTTTTTTCTACTTCACTTACAGACCCTTAAAAGGAAGATCACTTTATGTTCTCGTGTATACGTGTGATTTTCCTGTTAAATAGTGGGATATATGAAACACTCAATCAGATCTTTACACAATCTCTGACAGTTGCTGGTCCTGTTTCTTTAAAGGTCATTAGGTGACGTGGATTATGTGTGTTTGTATGTAGACTGGGTGCTAAAGTGTTTATTGGATTGCTTTCCCTCAGCTGCCCCTTTTAGAGACGAGATGAGGTCCAGTCAAAAGGTTTAGAAAATGTGGCCATATCAAGCTCATCCCCAATTCGTATGGGTTTTCTCCTGGTACTCTCCAACCTTTCAGAAAAAATTTGGATAAATATGGGAATTGCAAAAAAAAAAGCACATTTAGCTTGACTATTTCTTTGCAAATGGTGTCTTTTTCTCATCAGCTTAATTTGCTATTACACATACATTTTTGCAGTTTGGGCTTGCAGTGCATTGGAAAACATTGAGTGTGCAGTTTAGTACACATCCAGTCTTCATCAAGAACAAAAAAGAGGGGATTTTAATATTTCTCCTTCTAGAATGCATAAATGTCATTTAACCATTCAGCTTATCTGGACGAATTCAAATGTAAGAAAAAGCAAGACTGAAAGCCAAAGATGACCATTTGTGATCTCCGATTCGTTAGATGGCATCACATGTAGACCAACAACCATGCATTCACCAGTTAAACTGGCGTAGATATTTTTTGGACCGGAGGTCAGAGTACCTGGAAAAAACACACAAGCATGGGGAGAACATGCAAACCCCACACAGACAAGACCCTGCCAGGTTTCGAACCAGCTCATCTTCTTGCTGTCAGGCATCTAAACGTCTTGATTTGGTTGAAAAGTGGAAGGTGAAAAGTCGTCATTTCCAAGACGTTGAAAAGACGTCTACATGAAGATGTGTTTTTTAACCAAATTTAGATGCCGAAGGACATCTTCGTTTAGAGGTCTTTTCAATGTCTCGGAAGTGACAGCTTTTCACCTTTCACTTCACAAACAAATCAAGACGTGGTCTAGATGCCTGACAAAGTTGTCTTTCCAACGTAACTTTGCTTGGTGGGATAGCTCTCTGGCTTCTCCAGAAGGAACAGTGCAGTGTAGGGGGGGGGCTCTGTTGGTGGCGTCTTCAGTTGATTTGTATTGGTCAATTTGCAAAGTAATGAAGATTAAAGCTGAGAGGCTTTAATCTGCTCTGCTATAAGTTTCTCAAAGTATACGTAGTCGTTTCCTCTATTGGTTTAGTAGCCCAACTTTTGCCTCCTCGGTCAACACCACCTATGCTGCCTCTCTGACCTGACAACAATCCAAGTTGATCCTGGTGGCCTCACTATTGTGGGATGTGATGAGCTTGGTGAAAAGTGCTAGTAACAATAATCTGGCACCACAGTCCAAGACTGATTTACTGCAGACATCTCCATTGAGAACACATCCTCACAACCTATGCACACAATCAAAAAATACTATCAGAGCATTTAGGATTGAAGCAAACGACTTGTGATGCATAGAGCACATAGGATATACTGCACATGTTTATAGTGGCTACCCAAGTAACCACAGGATAATGGGTGTGTAATGGGGTATAACTCACATTCTTCTGGGGCTTTGTAGACCTGTATCGTTCTGTGATAGTAGTCTCCTCCAGTTATTTCAGTAGAAGTAGACAGGATCTCCACTTATTATGTCATCAGTGTTGATCTTTTTCTTGCTAAAATAATGTTAACATAGCCTGGACCTTCTTGTAAGGTTCAGCATGTCGACATTCTTCTGTATTTTCTCCCAAATGTCTTCCGAATCAGTGGGAGTTGTGTTGTGTTTTTATCAAAGATGGAAAAAGAATGGCTTAACGGGGACAAATTTTCATATTTGAATTTTTTTTTTTGACTAAATCTGGACCAGGAAACAATGATGAAACAGAGACGGGGTTTCCATGTCTTCTTTTGGGCTAAATGATGGCCACAATGGGCTGACCTTATTTAGCCTCAAAAAAGACATCCATGGACATCTGGTGTTTGGTGGGATGCACTGTGATCAGAGGAATCGGTATTCCAGATCTTTTCTGGACCAAAGATGGAAAAGATCATCCAGACTGTTTTCAGCAACAAGATGAAGCGACCCAGTCCTCTGTGATTGGGTCGGGGTTGTATCCGTGAACTTAATGACAGTCATTTACCCTTCTCAGCATTAATGCAGAAAAGTACACTGAGATTTTAGAGCTACTTATCCTGCCTTCAAGACCACATTTTTTCCAAGGACATCCCTGCATTTTTCACCTCGATAGTGCAACACCTGGACGCTACGAAGGCGTAGTCGAGGAATAAGACGGTGTGGGTACTGCAGTCCTGAAATAGCACCAGCAGAATGTGTGGAAAACTTAGAAATAAAAAATACAAAGACGACCTCATCCTGTTGGACACCTTAAGATGACTTCATCACTTGGTATCATAATTGCCAGAATGCTTGCAGTAAAAGTACTAATATCTTTAATGTCACAACTTAACAATTGAAATTAGGGATGTCCCCATCACGTTTTTTGGGTGCCGATCCGATTCCGATCTTTTAATTTTGATGATCGGCCGATTTCCGATTTTTCCTGATCCGATTTCACTTTTTTTGAGTGGGCAAACATAGTTTAATTTCCCATGCATTTTATTTCCTGTGTACATTAATAAATAGGCCTGCATCCAAGCTGAGATTAATAGCTTTTATCATCTCATAAAATAAACAATAACTTATTTAAACACTCTTCTTTCTTTCTTTTTTGTTAGGGAGAATTATTATAAAACACATTTAGTTACAGAACAGTGACTGTTCAACAGTCTCAGTACTAAAGAACATAGCACTTTCATGTAAATAGCAGCAGGTGAACTTGGCTAGCAGTTTAAGGCAATGAAAACACTAGCAGAAGTCTTTGCAATCAAAGAAATCACATCAGAATAAAAATAACATAAAATATTAACTTAACTTCTTTCAAGACCCGCTGCACATGTTCGCGCACCTTTGTGTCCTTTGTCGTTCATGTAATGACGGGAACGACAGGGCCGTGCAGAGACCTTTGGAGGGGCAGGTGCTGAAAGTTAAAAAAGGGGCACATGGAACAAGACTTTAAAACAGCTTATGACGACATAACTTATAGCATAACTAGCTGAATTATAGCAACCTATATTCATAAAGAATGTAACATGAAATTGCATCATACTATATCATTGTCCCCATCCCATTTCATCAGGTGGGGACAATGCAAAGCAGAAGTAGCCTGTGTTTTACCTGATGGGGTATACAGTTGCTGTTGACGGGTTCTTGGGCTGCTGCTGCTTTAAGTGTTGGAGGGCTGTGTTGATCTGAGACTGTAGACATTAAAACAAACATGGGAGAGATGGTAGCTGATTAAACAAGTGAACATGTGATAATAACAAGATGCAAAGATTTTTGACAGTGCATGCAACTGGCTCACTGTGACTGACCTGCTGTAGTGCTGATGGTTTGCAGGAGAGACAGGACTGATGGCTGCTGCACACCAAGAGCTGCTGCAAGTAGAGAAAATAAGGCAACAGTTTCAAGAAAGTGTGGGAAATAAACTGAAAAGAGAACATTAGGTGGGGAGATTGGGGTGGTCATGGCAGGGGTAAGAGTGCTACAAAAAAATCTATATGGTCAGAGGTGTGTGGTGTGTGTGTGTGTGTGTCCACTCGCTGTCCATCTGAGAACAAGGCACAATTTGCTATTGCATTAATCTATTATTTCATTATTCATACTTGACAACTGTTGCACCTAATAAGGTAATGATACAAAAATGTTATAGAACTAAAACATTGCAATTGTGTTTTTATTATTGGTTGTATTTTATACCCGAATACCTCTGCAATGTAAACAACTGGTACATGTGTTATTCTTACCTGTTGTGCTCTTTACCCAGCTAGTGAGGGATCCACTGCCTTTAGCAGCCTCACGCAGCTCCTTTTGTTTTTTCTTCCACCTCCTCTCCTTACGAGGCATGTCTGCAGAATGAAATATCATGATTAATAAAAGAAAATCTGATTCCCCCATACACACTTACACATACACACACACATGTACACACATAGTGACTTTTCATTCCTTTTCCAGAAATACTGTATACTATGGCCACAAGTTTGCTTCATGGTGCTGATCCAGAATCTGTCCTTAATTATTTATTCCTAATGCTATAATAATAAAGTGATAATAAGTAGAAGAATAAAGTAATAACGTAATCAATATAACATAATGTATTTATGCTTACATTCAATTTGTTTGACTATCCACTTTGGGCAAGGCAGAAAGCTAATTAAATGTTTAAATTGCGCAGATATACACACATATACTTATAGATGTATACGTACACACAATATATTAGTTAGTTAAAATTACATTTTTTCACGGACATTTTCCTATTTCTTCCTAGTGAGATATTGTTCAGTTTATATAATAATTTTGCTGTTGTAAACATTAACTTTGCTGCTGTAAAATCCATATTTTGTAATATTTAAAATATACATCTATTCTAATCCTGTTCTGAATGCATTTTCTTTACAAAATATAGAAATACAGTGCGTGTTTAAAAAAAAAATATTGTAATTATAATAGTCCAACATTATGTAAATATGCATATTTGCACAGTTTTAGTGAAATATAAGCCCTCCAGAAAGGTGGGGAAAGCCCTTTAATCATATGTTCTCTAAAAACGGTGGACAGAACTACACTTCGCCCATGACAAAAGAAAGACAGAAACAAGAAGCCTATCATACTCCCTCCGCCCCCCTCGCCCCCCTCGGTTAGCTAGCGGCTAATGGCCACTACTTGTCAAGTCAGTAACAGCAGAGTATCTGACTCTGGTAACAGGTAACGTTGCACACAGCATGCTCATTTCACTTCGTCGGTTGCCTTACAATACACCAAACAACGTGCACATGCTGCAAACCCTACTTACCGGCAATTGAAGATAAATACTCCTGTAAGCTTGTCAGTTTTTCTCCTGCAGACAGAGTTTGCACTTTGCAGCATCCAGGTGTCATCAGTCGCGACGGGGTCAGAGCAGGGAGGGCAAGTGAGGGCACGTGGGGGCGTGTCGGGGCACGTCAAGGATGAACAACGTTAAAGCTCATCATTTTGTTTAGCTAAATTCTTATTAATTCTTAAGTGTTATTGTTAAAGGGCACAGGCAGGCCTACACACGCACACAAAAAAAAAAAAATAAAAAAAATGCCTTGACAAAAGGGCACTTGCCCATCAAGGGGGCAAAGGGGCAGGTGCTCGAGCACCCTAAGCCCCCCCCTCTGCACGTGACTGCGGAACGAGGCTCGAGGTAATTAATGAGCCGGTTAAATGCCTTGTATTCCACAAACTGAATGGGCCGGTCCTCCTCGGTAATACGTTCCGCGATTAGCCCGGTGATTTTTCTGTATTTCTCCAAGTCTTTTGGGAGTTTGTCCTTTCTTTTAAAAGTTTCACAGAGTGTTTGCTGCTGTCGGCAGCAGCTTCAAAGCTGGTGCCGACGCCTGACAGAAGGCTGCGGTGATCGGTGCTGCATGCTTTTTTAAGTGTCTGATTAAATTGGCGGTGTTGTAAACTCTCTTCTTACTTACCCATCATGATATATCAGCCTTCCACACGTTTCAAGTCGCAGTCGAAGCGTCGGTCTTTGTAATTTTATAGTGCTGCCACACTGCTGACATTTTTGCAAAAGTTTAGCCTGACGCCGCCAGTCTTAAAACTTTTAAGGAGGATACAAGACAGCGCAGCTGGGAAACCTCATTTCAGTGCAAATTATTAAATGTATATAGTTTAAAAAATATTTTTCTTTGTGTAATATGATTACTTTATTAATTTGTGTTAATCAGGATCACTTTTTGAGGAAAAAAATAATGAAAAAAAGATAGGCGTGTTATAATAATGTTGATCGGCCGATCCGATCCACCTTAAATTTTTAAGATTGAAGGCCGATCTGATCAGGGGATCGGGATCGGGACACCCCTAATTGAAATACAACTAACATTGAATATCTTGGGCTCATTCTGTCCACACAGGGGAAAAAAAGACAAAATAAATGTACTATTCAGTTTTTTCTTTCATTGGCATTTAGAGGTGTGAAAAAAAAATCGATTTGGCAATATATCGCGATTTTCGGCCACCCAATATAATATCAATTTTTCAGCTCCTAATATCGATTTTTTTAGGAAAAAAATTACAGTGGTTACAATGCTGTCAGTATGTTGTAATGGTTACTTCAATGTGCAAAAACACTAATAATAAACAATAAATAAGTTGTCATTTCTACCTTTAATTTTGATATTAACTGGGTAGAATATCGCAATATATCACAATATTGTGATAATATCGTATTGTGACGCAAGTATCATGATACATATCGTATTGCGAGGTCCTTGCCAATATTCACCCCTATTGGCATTTAACTTTTCATGTCACCTTCTCTGACGCGAGGATGTAGAAAAAATAAAAAAGATATTTTACGTAGACGCCTCACTTGAACAGTGTTTTCAAGCTGGTAGAAATACACGCAGCAATTTAGTCACAGACGATTGAATAATATCAGCGAACCAGTAAACCTGTAAGAGAATTATAACTTGGTGTCTAACTTGACGGGTGTTTGTTGGTAAAATATTCGTCTCCATCTAAGAGCTGCCTTTCTCCATCGAACTGGCTGGATGCACCAGCAATCAGAGAATGAGTGGACAAAGAACATCAATACCAGTGAGACATATTTACTCTCCTGTCAGCTCATCAACCTCGGCAGTACTTAATCCATCACATTTTCACTATTCCACGCCACAACCCAGAAACAGTGCAGAGGCTTGGGAATGAAGCTTTACGCTAGCAGAGACAAATCTTTGTTTCAGCACAAGTTTAACTAAATTATGAGAAGAGCGACTGAGATCATGGCTCTCTACCCTGGGCTGGGCAGCATATGAGCTTCCTCATTTATATCAACATTCATTTTCCAAATGAAGCATCAAAACTGCCCATATCTTCATACTCTGACGCTCTCTCAAAGGACCCCCCTGTAAAGCCACACCAGTGAACGTGTCTCTCAAAGAGCAGCCTCGTCATCGCTTTCTCTCTGCAGTCCTTTTGGGGCATATCAGTCAAAAAAAAAAAAATGGACATCCTCGTTGAAGTGCTGACACTGGGTGGCAGCAGGCAGAATGCAAATACATATCCATCCATCCATTTTCCATCCCCCTTTTTTTCCGGATCAGGATCACAGGAGTGGTTGGGTGGGAATGGGTGATCGAAGGGGGTCTGGAGCTCATCCCAGCTGATAACTGGCTGGAGGAGGGAGCCACGTCACCCTGGGAAATCCCACGCAAGCACTGGGAGAACATGCAAACTGCTGGATGTGCTATAGCCAGTCCTCTGCTGTCATTGATCCTAAATCAATCAATCGATCATTTACTGCCATGCTTGTTGTCCTGGTTGGCCTTTGTGAGTTTGAGCACCGTTGATTTGACCTACACAGTTCTCCTGAGGGGTATACTACGAAGCAAGTTCAACACAGCCAGGCTTTCTTTGGGTGAGCTGGCTTAACAAACCTGAAACTCGCGATCAGAGATAACCGGTACCACGAAGGTGGTTATCAACTATCTTTGTTAACCGCGGCTTTCTGCTTCCTGCTCTGTGCGCGTTCACACGAAAGGGGGCGTTTGACGCGTCATTTGACGCCTCTTCCGGATAAAATGGATAGATGGCGGTCCGTATATTTCAGTCAGGAGGAACAGGTTTTAATAATGCAGGGCTATGAGGATTTCAAAGAAATCTTTACGGCCAAAAGCAATACTGTTGGTGCGAATAAAGCCAGAGAGGAGTGCTGGCAAAAAATTGCAGATCGTGTAAATTCGTAATATGACAGTGTGAGGTCCTGTCACTCACCTCCGATTGATCACGTGTCCTGGCTACATGGTTAACGGAATATGCCTTTGGCTGACTGGCAATTATGCGTGACTTTGACCCGGGAGTCTGGGGATCAAATCCCGCCCGGGCTCTCTGTAGTGTCTCTTGCCACAGTAAATAATATTTATTTCATCACTTAATACACCTTAATTAATCTCCCTCCCTCTTTTAGAGCGCTTAAACTTTAAACTTAATGCAGCAGATTTAAACATTATGTAGGTCTGACTGTCCCATTATGAATGATAAATAAAAATCACTTTAGTTTTTTGCTAAATCTATGTGAAATTAATTTAAGATTTAATATTATCTGTGATACCAATATACGTTCACCGGCCACTTTAATAGGTACCCTATCACCCTGGGGAATCTATGAATTATATTACAACATTTCACATGAAATTCCACGTCACACTGATTATCAATATAATGGCCTATTAATTTATGTTACCTGCGATTTAGTAAAACGCTTCTTTTATTTGAAGCGTGGGCAGATGGCCAGGGAATACTACAAACATATTCAGCAGTTTAGTAAGAGCAAGTACAACCTTTATTCCAGTATTCTGGCTCAGATTTTCTGCATCACCAACTAAATGCATGTAGGTTCCCGCGGCAAAGAAACGCAAATGAGCGCACGGCTGCGTTTGGTGGCGCTGCCAATATCTGGCTCTAGCAGATTACAAATGTAACGTATTCCCTCAGCTGGAAATCTCTAGCGTTCATAGAGAATATGGTCATGGGAAGCCAGCGGATCAGTCCGGTCTCTGAATACTCTCCCTCCATTGCACAATCCTGGCGCTCAGGTCAACGGGATTGGGTGAAAGTGAAAGGGCGGCGCTTTTTAGAGCCGATTTGAGCCTAAACTCTGCACATAACCTGCTCCGGACCAGGTTAAGATTGCAGAGTAAGTTACCATGGTGATCTAGCCAGGTTAAAAGAGAGCCACCTTCGTGGTACCGGAAATCCTGGTTTTAGACTCAACATACCTCGCTAACCCTCTAATCTCGCTTCGTAGTATACCCCTCTGTAATGGTTTCTGAGCTGTGTGTAAATGTTTACCTGCTGCCACGTTAAATGAGGTACAGATGTCACAATCTTGGCATTTTAGAGATCTTCTTGCTGTTCTCCTGTTTTCAGTTTTCTTGTGCTGTTTTGTGGAGCGCCGGTTGTCTCAGCTCTGGCAGTGCTCATTTTGGATGTCTTCTCATGGGGAGATTCGATCAAAATGAATATAAATTGCCATTAATTATAAGGATGTGAATCTTACAACAACTCACGATTCGATTCCGATTCTTGGGGGGGGGGGTCATTCGATTCACAATTGATTCTTGATTCAAAATTAATATTCTTAGTAAAAAAAAAAAAAGTGCCAATTCCAGGATAAACTGCATTCCTCTATAAACTTGAAAAAGCTCTGATAAATTGTTACATTACTTTAAAGAAAACTGGTTATGTTAATGAAAATGCAGTTTTACAAGATTCAATAAAGTGAATCTATATTAATATTAAACACACAGAAAGTGTGTGATGATACATCTGTGTAGTGAGCCCTGAATGTGATGAAGGAGTGAGTTGCTCTTGAAGTTCACGCATCGCAAGTAAGCGCTACTCGGTGGGCTTTGGCCAAAGCTTTCTCAACATTAACTTTAGTCTCTTCGTAAAGTTGCGGTATGGCTTTCTCCGTGAAAAACTGACGTGATGGTATAACGTACCTTGGCTCAATCGTATGCATCATGTATCTGAAGCCTTCATTTTCCACAACGCTGTGGGGGCGAAGATCTTTCGAAATGAAACAGGCAGTAGATTTACTTATCCGTTTTACCCGCTCAGAGTTGGCTGGAGGTCCAGTGAAGTGACGAAGTGTTCGTTGCCCAGATGAAGTTGGTAACGGCGGCTTATCCGCTTCTTGTAGCTCCGGGTGATGGCACAAGATGTGGGTTCGGGGATTTGAAGTGTTCCTGAAGTACTTGACTTTCATTTTGAAGATTTTGCACACTGAACATGTCATGTCGAGCTCCTTTCTTTCAGGGAAATTTATAAAAGCCAAAGTGAGCCCACGCTTTTGCCTTCAGCGAAGACGGGATGGGCTGTATCTCTCTTTATTTCTCCATGTAGGTTGCTCTCTAGCTAGTTTATTTATGTATGCGTAGCGTACTGGATGCAAATTCACGTCCCGGACCCACCCGTTGCTGAAATGATACACTACGTAGGCCGTTACCCGACAAACTGCATGTGCAGTGAGTAAGCTATCATGTTTGAGAAACGTAATTTAAAATATCGATTCCTGGTCATTTTGGATCGATTAGGAATCTTGATAAATAAGAATCGAGATTCGGGCGTGAATCAATTTTTTTCCGACACCCCTAATTAATTAGTATCTTAGCTTTGCAGAAGCTAAACCAGTCAAGCTAAAAGAGCTAGAAGCGTGTGCAAGCAGGTTGGAAAGGTTGCAGAGAAGCAACAGGTGTGATGAAAGAGTGCCAGCAACTATGATAGGAAAGGTGTACATGACAGTGATGCGACTCTGCAGAGGTCCTTCATTCAACCTTTTCTCCAGTAGTGCAGTTCTGAAAAACCGTTGTTCCTCGTTGCACAGTTTTATCCTTTTCTTCACTGGAAAGGTTCTCCTTTTTCTTTCCATCATGTCACCACCGTCACGTCAGCTCGTGAAAGAGGGTTTCCCTTCAAGGGAAGTCATTTGTCTGAGACTGATGCGTGTTCTTCAAACAAATACTGTCGATTAAATGAGACCAGAGCCTAAAAAAAAATAAAACGCATGTTTTATGTCCCATTCACTGCACTGTGAAGCTCTCCTTAGACTGTGGGTTTATTACATCACTCACGTTTGCCTGTCTCATGTTTCTGTACTTTGCAACCCCATGTGCCCCCCCCCCCCTTCTCTGTCTTCCTCCATGTGCGTCCGTTTGCCTGTTAGTTGTTGGTAGAGTGAAGCGACTGCATTATCTAGATACATTATTGATGCGAGCAGCACTCTAACAGGCAACACACAAACTCCACCCGCTCGCTCACAGAGTAAAAAACACACATGAAACCTGAAATCACACACATCTTGACGCGCTCAATCACAAAAAAGTGCCTCGTTTCAACTCCGAATGTCTACAAGGAAGAAACAAAAGCTAGCAAATGTGCGGGGCGTGTCTTTGTGAGTGACAAAACTCTGCTGGTTCGGCCTAACTCTGTTTTTAGGAAAAGGATGAAGCGGTGGAGATGTTTAAAAATTCACAGACTCAAACGTTGCTGGCTTTCCCCCCCCCCCCGCTGGGAGCTGGAGGAGACAATTAATCTTTGAAAATAAGTAAAGAGAAATCAGAATGGATGGCCAGGCAAGACAGAAGCAGACGAGAGTGAAGCAGTGTCAAAGAAGCACGTGTCGCAGGGAGGTTTTTGGAGGGGCGGGGAGGCAGAGATGAGAGGAAGGAGGGGCAGAAGAGTTCCCAGGGCTTTGTAAGGGTCTCATTAAATATGGATGGTGTTTGGAGCGGAGCAGGGAGAAGTGGGACTCCACAAACAGCTCAGGCGGGCAGGCCCATCCGACTGCGATGAAGGCCTTCTGTCATTTCTTTTTGCCTCATCCGTCTCTCCATCCACCTCTTCTCCTCCTCCCTCAGTCTCACTTCAGCATCTTTCCTGTTTCGGTCTGAAGCCTCGACCCTGCACCTGTGTTATCGTCCTCTGAGTGACTCCCCTCATCTCTGCTTCACCTATGAATACTTTCTCTCTTTTTTATTCTTCCCTGTGAAGACCGCATTAGGGCTGTAGCGATACACTAATCTCGCGATGCGATACACGATGCTGGGCTCACGATACAATATATATCGATATTTGTCTTAATATACATTTACATCATTTTCTGAAAGATTTTAACGGGACAAAGTGATTTTAGTGACATCTTGTGAGTGTTCCAATGACTTTGTTTGAATTAATTGAACTAAAAGGTAGGTGACTGCAGACAGTGCCGCAGAGAGGAGAGAAAGGAGGCTTCTGATTGGTCAATTCTACATCCACGTAGAAAAGACAGCGTCATCGAAGAAATGAGGAAGTACCCACATCTGTACGATTCTCATTCTCCACACTACAAAGACAGCACACATTCTAGTAATTCATGGAGGGAGATAGCGATGAATGTGGGTCTGGATACGGCTGAGACGGTGAGGAAGTGGAAAAACACAAGAGATAAGTTTAGTAATTTAGCTAGTTTGTGATTGTCCCTCTTACGTTGTTGGGTGGAATAACATAGAGGAGACGCGATTCAAAATTGAGCATAAATCAAAAGTAACTGCGGCATACCGGCGACAAGATAACTGCGACACATTGCCGCGAGAGTATATACAGCTCTTAAAGCCAACGTTTTTCACCACTGAATACGGTCTCAAATCCTGACAAATAAAGTAGGCAATAGACTCCGTAATGTTCTGCGACCTAGGTGATGTAGATGGAAACTTTTGGCAACAACCGGCGTGACTGTCCAGCGTGGTTTGTTTCGGCTAGCTCTCAGTTAGCTTGTCATTACCTTGTCCGGGTGGTGACGTTTCAGGTGGGCTCGCAGGTTAGTGGTATTTCCAGAGTACTTCACGTTTGTGTGACACAGCTTGCAAACCTTCATACTTTTGTCTAAATCTTCGCTTTCCTTTTTCTTTTTAAACCCAAACTGCTCCCACACATCTGCTTTTAAGCACGCAGGCGCTGCGTTTATACTCGCTGCCAGTCTCCGAACTGGCTCAGCTCTAGCTGGAAGAGATGCTGGCTTCTGGATAACCTGTTAGAAATGCTCTACAGCGACACTAGTGGCTGGAGGACTTAATGGCTCTTCCTGCACTTTGCAGGAAGAGCACCCGTGCAGGACACGGGGGTTTTGTAGGGAGCTTAGAATATCGATACCCGCGGCTGAAAAATCGATACTATCTGGGGAAATAAAATATCGATATATATTGCAGAATCAATAAAATCGCTCAGCCCTAGACCGTAGGTTGTTTGATTATGTCATGTGATTCAGGAGGGGAGCTCTCATAAGCTGCTCACGGCTCTCGTCTCAGATTTTCTCGTGCCTTAGAGCTAAATCATCCGTAGTAAAACATCGGAAATGCAACAAAGCCTCCCTTCTCACTTTTATCACAATGTTGTTTATGTCCTCAGGAGATGAAGATACATCATCCTGGCCCTCCTCTGCAGGACGATGGACGAGCAGCAAGTGGAGCTGGACTGTAACCGCTGCCTTCATGGAGCCCTGATACGCAGGGCAGACAGCAGGTGAGTAAACACTAATATCAAGCACATTTGTCCGTCCGCACAAAATGAAAGATGGCAACTGGAGGGGTACCAGGAGGGCGTGGAGCCAGGTAAAACGAGTCCTGCAGCGAGAGGGACATAAATGGGGCCCTGGTGTCCGTCTCTTAGCTGCAGACTCTCTGTCACCCAGAACAGAGCCGTAAAGTTGAAGTGAAGCTCATGTCTAATCTGGCTCAGCAGGAGTGACGCACAAAGTCCCCGTCACAGCCTGCAGACACACTCTGTAATCCCATTTGCCTGCTCTTGTGCTTGAATCTGCCCCTGTGCATTCAGCATTATGCAAAAGTTGTAAGTAATGTCAGAAGGAACTGTCGGGGCACCTCAAACCTGGGAGCAGGATATTTAAAAAAAGAACCAAATTTAGAAAGTAATCGGTTTTAAAGCTGCACCAACATGTTAAAACATCAGTTTTCATTTCATCTCAATATTGATTATTTTTAGGGGTGCACGATAACTATCGGGCCGATAACAGGAAATTATGAAGTCATTCCGATAAGTCCGATATCACGACAAATAGCCCCGATAGCATATATATTTTTGTCAATACGGCAGTGCCTCGCTCCCTCTGAGCCTTGAATGACCGGCAGTGAATGTTATGTTCAAGTGACATTGGCAGAATCAGAAAAACAATTACTCAATAAGGAAAATCAAGAATACTCCCTAATGCCAGAAAACAACCGTTAACTCGGTCATCATTTTGGTAGTTGCTGACTTGAATTGATATTCGCAGTATTTTTTCACATGTTACACATAAAAAAGAAAAAAATAGAAAAGGCTGAAATAATGACTAGCAAACGATGGAACGTGGAAATTTACATTACACCTTGAATGCAGCATACAGCTCAGCGTGCTGATCACAACAAACATGGCAGCGTGGAACTTCATTAAAGTTTCAGAAGAAGATAGTTTGGTGGTTATTTGTGATTAATCCTCCGAGCGAATTCTACGAGGAGGGAAGCACAAGCTTTAATACGTAAAACCTGATCAGCCACCTACAACATAACAATCGCTTCCATGGAGTTTTTAAATCGTGCTAACTTGAGCTAACGGAAGCTAATGCTAACGTGTGCAAGCCAGCAGCAGTCTCTCCTCTCCTCTCCTTCATGCCTCTCAACTAAAGCTTCCATGAGATTAAAAAATAAAAATTAAAAACTACTGAACCTCAATTACTTTAATTAAAGGTATTAATTTAAATGGAACCACAAGCCAAAATCCTTTAAACGTAAATCTTTTTCAGTTTGTAATTTTGATGCATGTATTTCCATCAGTTCAAGGAGCCTTTATTTTTTTTATATCAGTCAGTAATGCAGCTTATTTAAGTTAATGTGTTCAAACAAAGCTATCAAACAAATAGGTTTGTTTGATAGCTTTACGAAAATGTTTGAGAGGCTTGCCAATAGGTTTTCATTGGAAAAAATAAATATCTGTTCATTTAAAAATTCAAAACTGTTTTCGATTTTGTTCATAGTATTGATGTAATGATCTTAGGTATATGTGTGTGTTATCGGTATCGGTCTTTAGGAGCTGAAAGTTATCGGTTATCGGTATCGGTTTTTAAAAACAGTTATCGTGCATCCCTAATTATTTTTAGGAAGTATTGTCCAGCTGGCCATCTCCCATCTCCACTATCAACTCTGTAGTCATCTCTTGGGACAACCACGCATCGCTTTACGGCACAGTGTCACAGGTGAACGCTGGTGGTCAGCGATGGCTGTAAGATGAAGCCTGTTCGCAGCGCCGCAGCAGACCTGAAGGCAGAAGCAACTAAGAGACCCAAGAGAGTCATCACAGAAGAATAGAGTAAAAGTGACCGGGCGAGACACCGCGCTGCAATAAATGTTGGACAGTGTTGTAAAAGTCTATAGGGTCACCCTCTGACCTTTAAAAAATAAAATAAGAATAAAGGTCTGTTCCACCTGCTGCGGGGTTCACGGATCAGAAACAAGCAACAGCGCTGGGAGGTCATCGCTCATAATGAGAAGGTCAAGAGAAACTGTCAGACTTGACCTGAATTTCCACACAGAAGGAACTTCTTATGGATTAAAAAGCAGCTGCAGGATTGCACCATCAACCACTTCATGCAAAAAGGTCATTTGTTTCTCAGTAAAGCAACCATCAAAAGGTGAATTACTGAAAATGTCTCAGACCACCAGGCTGATTTTATTCTGGCTGCTGACAAATACTTTTATCCTGCTGAATCATCAGTCTTTTATTGTGTGCACCTTTGTGACATTACATTTTTAATATTATACAGCATGTTGGTAATGCTCCTGCGGCTCTATGATTACTGTTTACTGTCGGTGGCATGTGCAGTTGTGGTGTGTCGGCTGTCAGCTCCATCAGTCGGTGCTGAACAGACACCAGTAAAGTGAAGGAAGTTCCTACCTGGTGGTTCCTGTAGAAACAAACAGACCTCAGGTTTAAAACCGCCACTGGTCTCTGCTGAGTTAAAGCAGCTGTGGGAGGGAGACACTGGCCTGCTCTCAGCAGCTGGAGGCTCTTTAGCGAGGCAGCAGGGTTCACTGAGTAGCTGATGCCCCGAGTGAGAAAGGTTGTAATACGGCCAGTCCAGCCGATCTCTGCCTCTTTGACCTGGTGGGTGGGTTTTTTTTTCTGTTTCTGCAGATTCCTTAATTTGCTTGTCACTTGGCTTGGAGTCGTGAGTCTCTCTCTGTCCCCGTGACAGACTGATTTCATCCTCAGACACAGCAGGACAGAATAAAGATGCTACAGATGCAGGAGGAATTGGCTGTGAATGGAGCCTTTGTTTCATGTGGTCGGTGGAGGTGGCTGACATCCTTTATGCACCCTGTCCCTGTTGTCACCTTGTTCACTGAACGCAGAATCCATGTCTCTGTGTCTGTGTGTGCATGTGTGTGATGTTGCTCCGCACATCTTTGCAAAACGAGGTCATGCTGCCATGTTCTTCTGAGTGCAGTCTTCTTCTTCTTCTGATCTTCTGAGTGCAGTCTTCTTCTTCTGTTCTTCTGAATGCAGTTTTCTGTTCTTCTGAGTCCAGTCTTCTTCTACTTCTGTTCTTCTGAATGCAGTTTTCTTCTTCTGTTCTTCTGAGCGTATGATCTTGAAGTTTAACATCTATCTAAGCCAACTGAGATGAGTCTCTGAGCGTCAAACACTCTGAACTTGGGGTGAATTTTCTTGGACATTTGGAAAGATCAGAAGCTGTCTGGAGTGTTTTCGACCTGTGAATAATCGTTCTCACGGTGGAATAATAAACGATTCCCAGATTGTCGAGGAAATGGTTTCATTATCCTCCCGAGATTGATGGGCAGCCAAAACTGCTTCTATAAGGTCATTGTTTGCTGACCATCAGGTAAAGAAGTTCTTGTGATCAGCGTCAGCAGGCTGTTTGTCCTCAAGCTTTATGGAAACAGTAACATTTCACGTATTGATTCTGCCTTCTAGTTTAATCTGAGTATTCAATAACATTGTGCAACACGCCACATGTTGCTCTTCATTTGTGGTTTCTATTTGTGTCATTTTAGGACACCTTAGAGATCAGGTCACTTTTTATAACCTGATACGTGAAAGCGTAGAGCTGAAAGAGGGTTTTATCATCCACTTCAGAGCACCGACTCCTTCTGAGGCTCAAACTACCAGGAAAGCAAATAAAAAGGTGAAGAAGCAGTCAACTGTCTTTCATTGTCCTCCACTTTTTACCTAAAATGGTAAAGGTTTTAAAAGTGGAGGACGTTTTTACAAACAGTGGAAGATTTTGGTTTGGCGGTTAGAGAAGTCTTAGCCAGACATGTTTGAGCATGTTTGTTGAAATGCAAAGGCTGCAAAGTTTCCCTCATCACGTCCTTACAGCATAAAAAAAAAAAAAAAATCCTCCCTCTTGAAACATGAGCATCGTACCAAAGAAACAAATAGGAGTCATCCCCTCCTGCTTACATCCTGTAGAAGTCTTTCTTTTCTCTTCTTTGGAACAAACGTCATCTCTTTGGAAATGAGAGAATGAAAAAGCTGAGTAAATTAATAATAAATGAGCTCTTGTTTCTGTGAGAGGCGAGGAGAAAGGTCGAGACCGCATGGTCATTTATGGACTCAGTGTTATTGGTCTACGTGACATGATCATCGATGTGGTTTAAAAATGTTTTGGCAATGCTGAGAGATTTCTAGGAGCCTCCCTGTACTGTTTGTTTCAAACTTAAACTTACCTGTTTTAATCAAATAGTTAATTCAGGATGTACATGCTCAGCTCTGATCTACTGGTTTATTCTGGGATTTACTGTATGTGTGCTTTATGAAAACACAGGAAGAAAATGATAAAGAGCCCATCCTACTGATACTTCACAGACACTCAATTATTTCCTTTTCATGACATTTGCTTCCCCTGGGATATATTAAAAAACTAGAAAAGCACTTGGAGAGCGCAGACCTCCACCAAGCACAACAATTCCCCCATATAGCGATTTACAGATTGCGATAAAATCCGCATTCTGGATCAGATCCGGGTCAGCCTTTGAAATTTGATAGAGATTCCCATTTCAATCCCTGAGTCGAATTTCATGAGTTTTGGGCAATAATTAATGGAGATATTGAGAAACAAAATTTTTGGCCTCATTGACCGCAATGTTATCGAAAATTTGAAAGTGATCCAGAATCCAGGATTTCTTCCGGATCACACCCAAAATGAAATCAGTTCTTCCTTTTCACATTTCTGATAACTCCTGAAAATTTCATTAAAATCCATCCATAACTTTTTGAGTTATCTTTAACACAGACAAACAGACAGACAGATAAACCCTGGCGAAAACATAACCTCCTTGGCGGAGGTAACAAACTAATCAAAAACCAAATATCTCTTGTCATTGTCTTGCAGATGATCTACTAATATATCTACCCTCACAAACTGGCAGTCGCTCCTCCATTTAAGGGTTCTCGAACTGTTTTAAAGATGTTCAGTCACGAATGGAGATAAACTTTCTGAATATGAACAAGAACAGAATAGATCGTAGATTGTCTTGATCGTAGATTATTTGATACGATCTTATCTGGACAACCCAACCCTGCATGAGTCGATGCAATCAGTTTACTAAATTCTGTCACCCCTTAAAAAATTGATAAACATATTGATACTGTCATCAAGATGAGATAAAGATGGTTTCAGATGACGTGATTGTTGGCTCACATTCAAACTACAGGACTCGCTGTTTTGTAATCGGGTGTCTTAAAGTCATTTCCCATCACGTGTCTGATGGAGGACGGACGGTCGTGTGCTACAGGATGCGAGAGCAGCTCGGTCAGAACACAGATCAACAAAAAGGAAAGGTAAAAACATGTGGAAAGGAATAGATTAGCGCACACAAGTAGCAGAGATGGTTTGGGTTTAAGCTGAGTGAATAAAGGTCTTGTGTCATGGGTGGAAAAGTAGCTGCCTGCTGTGTTGTGGCGTAGCGGGATGTGTGCATATCCTCTTGCATGGTTCTCCCTTCATGATTATTTTTCTCAAGGTGACGCCGCTGGCTCAATCCTGAACTGGGACTTCCCTGATGGCTCCAGACATGTGGCCTATTTGATGCCTATGCACCAAGGAGCATCCTTGACCAGTCGTTGACCTATTCACATATACTCTGCCTGGTCAAAAAAAAGTCGCCACCTGGATTTAACTAAGCAAATAGGTACGAGCCTCCTATTAGATAATTACTGCATGGGCGATTATCTTTCAGCTGGCAACAAGTTATTTAACCCCAACTGGTGCAATGAGTTGCTTCTCATTTCCTAAACAACCACATCAAAGACACATCCCGTGGTCGTGAAAAAGATGTTAGTCTGTTTGAGAAGGGTCAAATCACTGGCATGTATCAAGCAGAAGAAACATCTACAAAAACAGGATGACATTAATGCCCTGGCAGTGGCAATAAGATTTATTTTATTTTACATTTTTTAAGATGAGATTTACACTAAATATGTGTTACTGACAAGTGCTGATGTTAAAAGTGTTTGAACAACAAATGTTATGACATTTTAATTCATATGGCAGCAGAACATTTAAATAAAAGTGACCTTTACACTACTTTTGAATTCATTATTTAATTTTGCGCATACAATGCGATTAATCGTGATTAATCAGGGAAATAATGTGATTATTTGCGATTAGAAATTTTAATCGTTGCACCAGCCCTAATTTTTATATACAATCAGAAAATATAGCAGTATGGCTTTTTCTGCATCATAATTTCCACTTGCGGAGCTGCAGGACTGCCCGTTTCATACTAATCTTCTGCCGTACACAGACTCCAGGCTCCTGCTAAGCTACCGGTGAGATGCTGGTTGTTAAAGGGTCAAGGGTCAACCCTAACCCACCCACGTAGACAACCTGTTACGAAATCCCAATCAAAGCCCCAAATTCACGTGTGGTACAATGTCAAGAAAACGTACATGCATGACATCAGCCGACGGAGAGGGAGATGCAGATTTTTTGGGAATCCTTGGGGACCCGTTTAGACAGAATGTATCTGGCAGGCCTCGACCTGCACTAAACTTTACAGTGTAAGAAAAATATGAGGGGAGAATATTGACAGAGAGAGCAGATGACAATCTGAATGAATAAATGTGCACAAGAGAGCAAGTGCAGGCAGTGGGGGAAGACTGTAAGTGCTGTTGCAGTCCCATTAGTCGGCTTGTGTGTTTTTCTGAGAGTGTGTGTGCGTTTCCCTACAGCATTTGTTACATTACCCAGCCCCAGTCTCAGCAGCAAACAAGAAGCCAACATTTGTGGCAGAGATGACTCTTTTCTGCAGCAGTTTTATGGCACACATTGCTGTATATCCTGTATATGAAAGCAGAGATTTTGTAGCTTCTATGCAGGTTAGTAATATGCAAATATCTCTTAGTTAGTAGTATGCAAATAGCAGAGTCATTCATAACTGATATGTGGAGGGGGAAAAAAATTACAAAAAAAAAAAAAAGATAATAATCATTGCCCATAAGAGGAGTTTCGCTGAATCAGGTAAATTTTTCCAGAAGAGGCAAAATATCTGCAGTATTTTTTTCCCTTTTGGTGACTTGCTGTATTTCTGCATCTTGCTGTCCCTCTCTGCTCCCCGCGGAGGGAGAGGGTGCAGAGAGCACGAGTCTGGTCGCTGTTTAAATCAGAATCTTCTAATTCATCGACCATCTGCAATGACTCACCTGGAAAAACTGAAACTTAGAAGTCTTATAATTAGCAGCACAGCAAGCTCAAGCCATTTTATATTATAAATACAACTGATTATGCTCTATTAGGTATCAAGTGTAGCTGTCCCCTCAAAAAAAAAAAGAGAACAAAACACAAAACACACCCCTAATAATGGATAGATTTGTGGTTTTATGTTACTGATGAGGTTCATCTCCTGTGTTATGGATGTGATATCTAGCTTTGTACCAGGGTGTGCGTATTATTGTTTTCTCTGTGAAGTTGGAAATTTTCAACATGGGTCACAGTGGAGATTGACTCACTTTCTAAGTTAGCTTCTTGTTGTCGTTCTGAGACCTCCTCTTTTTTCATTTCCTGCTTCGATTCATCTTTCTTTTGGGTTGTCGCCTGGTTGCAGCGGCAGCACATCACACTTTTTATCACACTGGTTATTTGTATTTACTGTCGCTGTGAATTGAGTTACCACCGCAGGACGCAGTAAAGTTAGTTTTACATCCAACATTTGCTTGTTTTTTTCTCTTTAAACTTTAACCTGATGTACCCGACGAGGACGCCGGCGTCCTCATTGTGTAATAATTTTGTCTAAAAATGACTCATACAGAACGATCACTTCATGTGTCATAGCTGTGTTTGGTATCATTGAACTCTGCAGAGTCTCCTCTTTGCAAAGATAATACCGTTTTTCTTTAATCTCTTATATATCTTGCACAAGAGGTGCCTAAAGACATAAAAGCCGAAAGTCGTGAAAGTCAGCACTTACCGGTTTTCGTCGGTAAAGTCCCAGAAAACGTGGAGAAACGGTTTGAATCCGGTCCCTGTTTGTTGACAGAGGCTTAGCTTGTCTATAAACAGAAAGATGCTCACTCGAGCGATTTTTGGTTGGAGGAATGCCCTGAACAAGCTTGGTTCTTCATGTACGGTTGAATTCTCGTGATCATTTATTTGAGATTTAGTGTGAATAAATGTTATTACTTATAACCAAAGCACTTTTTTGCAATTCAGTACCATATTAGAAGTGTAAAAAAGTTTTGTTTGATTTCCGATCGTAGTTTTTCAAGCAGAGGAATCATCTTCCCGAAACAAAGATGGCTTTGTTCGAATTTCCGGTGACTCTCTTTGCAATGCATTTGATTGACAGCTACAAGGCGGACCTTAGATTCGTCATGTCCGCCTTTTAGAGCATAGATCAACCTTTCCAATGACGTATTGCATGTGTAATTTGACTTTACCTGAGCCGTTCTACGCCTGCGCGTAGCGGTGCGCTCCTCCAGTTGTGCCTATGCGCATTTACGCAGAGCGCTCAGCGGTGCAAGCAGCAAGATAACTCGCGTAAGATAAGATAACTTACTTCACGGTTAAATGGCTCAAAGTAAGTCAAAAACACGTTTTAGTGTCCAGGAGGCACTGGAGAAGATTTTTGAGGACTCTTCAGACAGTGAACATTATTCCTGCCTCCTCCCTGCTTGACATTCATGCAATTGAGCCCTCATAACCTCAAAACCTTAACTGTAACATATATTTTAAAAAGTATATATGCTCCACATGTAGTCATATATATATATGTAGTCATCAAATATATTATGAATTGGTGGTTTTTACACAGTTATGTATGTTAGTATGTGATTTATGGTAATACCAAAAACTAGTTGTAAATTTAAAAATGGCAAATTTGTGACTATTTTAATTCAAACTGATGAAAAATACCAGAAAATGTAAAGGAAAAAGTACCTATTGTCTCAGAATATCATTTTGGTTACCATGTGTTCATTTGGAGTCTCCAAAGGCCTTTTTGGAGCTGCGCCTAGATTTTTTTAATGAAAAGACCACTGTAAAATGGTCATATGTTGTGCTATCTTCTTCAAATTTGAAACACATGTTCAGTTATAGTGTGCCTACAGCCTCATACTGCCATTTACTATTTCAGATGAATATTCAGACTATTATTCATCCTGAAAGTCATTTTTTATTTCAGGCGGAACAAAATTTTAAATTTTTTACTGACTTCAGAGTTCCATAACTCTGTCTCTGTATCACCTGTCTTCTTTATGGAACACTTTAATGCATCCATGTGGACAGAACAGTTTAGAAGTTACAATCATTTTAATTTGGGTATGTCATTTTTAGGCGTTTTGCTAAAAAAGGGGGTCAGGGTTTATCAGGTTAATAGCGTCATGAAAACGGCACCGGCTTCATCCAGGTTGGTATCATTTTGTAGATATCAGTATGCCAGACATTTCACAAGTGTCATCAACCCTCCAAGCTCAGTGAGTGTGGCTAAAACTCTCAGGAACAGCGCTGAATGTCCTTCTGAGTACCTCGCTGCTGCCGTAGAGTTTAGGGACTGTCAACAAATTACTGCGGTCAAGCAGCAGCCCCAACAAAATATACTAAGAAGCTGATGAATTAAGCCCCCAAAAAGTACGGCAGCATTGGTGGACTTCCGGTTTTCAAACCAAAGGCTTAAAAAAAAAAAAAAGAAGCAGATCACCGTGACCCTGTATAGGACAACATGGGTATAGATGATGGATGGATAAACAGAACATTAAAAAAATTTGATTAATGTGCAATTAATTACTATGAAAATCTTGCGATTGATCACGATTAAAATTTTTTAATCAACTGACAGCCCTAATTTATTATTTATTTTTATAAAGATAGAACATTTTTGCCTAATGTACATAGGCTTCCAAAGCGATGATGTGGCAACATGAGCATCAGTTTCTAGTGTTGAATCAGTTGCCAGCGTTTCAATTGAAGGAACACTTACTGGAAGAAATGAATCGCTTACTGAAATGGCTGGCGTGGTGATCTAGTCCTCTGACCATCTCACCTCAGTGCTGCTACCTGCATCTGTTTATGTTTATATAGTAATTTCATTCAGTCATTTGTGTGTTCTCCTCTCTGTCCTCCATCCTCTCTCTGTCCTGTCTCCCCTCTTTCTTTTTCTTTCTTTACCCGGCTGGTCTTCAACAGGAAGGTCCCCCCATATGAGCCAGGTCCTGCTCAAGGTTTCTTCCTCTTAAAGTGAAGTTTTTCCTTGCCACTGTTTGACTTGAAGTTCTTTTTTCTCCTATTATTATCCTTGATTTGGATTCAATATTATATTTTTAGTTAATGATATTTGCTCGGGGGTCATGCTCTGGGTCTCTGTAAAGCGCCTAGAGACTATTGGCATTGTAACAGACGCTATAAAAGTGAATTGAATTGAATTGAAATGCTGCTAGTCTCACAGTTAGTTTGTGCTCGGGTATGAACGAAGCAGCAATAAAGCAGAAAATGCTGCAGCGGATGACTAAAGTGCTGCACCTTTTAGTTTTACCACTTTTGTAGTTTATGCTGCATAGTGAAACCTGTAATATGGCAGCAGTATGACAGCTATGTAACACCTCAGCTGAGGTTGTTTCAGATCCTCTCAGAGCAACCGTACGCTGCAGATTGGTGGAATATACAAATATATTATCAACATGAGCCAGAGTGACAGTAATTTTAAATGAGCATTCACGTCCAACATTCAGCAAGGAAACTTCTAAAGTGTAAACATTTATGAATGGAGTACTTGTGAAACCAGCAGCACTGCGGGGGTGAGTGACTCCAGTCTTGGAGGGACGCTGTCCTGCATGTCTCTTTCAAGTGAACGGACCACCACCAGCTTGCCGTCAGTGTCTGCACAAGTCTGTCCTAGACCTGTTTAAATCAATTGTGCTGAACAAGCAGGAACCATCATGAAAATGGTATGAAGTGTTGTTTACTTGAAGTTACAGTAGTACAGACTGGAAGGGCTTTTCTTTTTTTGGCTGACCACTGGTTTGCCATATCTGCTCCCTCCCCAAACACAATGGACATAGGAGATTGTTTCATTTTCACACTTCCCCTGATTAGGTTGACCCGAAGGAGTTTTGGTCATGAGTGCGGTTCACTTGGGTCAGTGTGAACACAACAACCACTCTGGTGCACCGAAACGGCCGTACCGAGAACAGTCGGAGGAGGGGGTTGGCTGTCGTGGAGCTCTGTCTGTCTTCGTTTGTGGCGTGAAAACTCCGGACCAACAGACCGACCCAACTGCCAGGTGTACAGCACATGTTTGAGCTAAAGAGGCGAGTGTTCTGGACAACCCATTGTCAGCTAGAAAGGTCATGTCAAATGAAAGTAACGCTAACGGTCGTAGACAAATGACTTCCAGTCGCTCCGTTTACAAGCTGTTCAGCTCATCTGGAGTGGTACAGACAATATAGAGAGAAATGGCCAGGTTTGGGTCCACAGCGCGTAGTTGCTGTGTCGCCATGTTTTTCAGCTCTTCAGGTCAGGCTCTGCCGAGACTGCTACTGACCAATGACAGCATCGCGTGACGCGGTGCTGCGTTTGGGCTCTGGCAACTACATTGCGTGAGCACAAACCGAACTAAATGAAAAATGATACAGTCTTATTGATAATTTGTTGCACACTGACATGTGTGAAAACAACCTCCACAGGACGCTGAAAAGGTCAGCACGGTTAGCTGGCTCGTCCGATTCAAATGTTTACTCACAGGTAAAAGCCGGTTGTCCAACAACCTGTTAAAATGATTCACCGTCTTTGCACAAGCCTGCGTGGGTGTGTGGAAATTTGGGAAAATGTTTATTTGTGCTTGGGAACGTAACCGTTTTATCTCCACGATTCACTGGTTAATTGATTGATTTATTATTCTATTCTAACCTGCAGCACAAAGGAGAGGCCACGTTTAACTGCTGCACTTGCAGGCCATATCTACGTGTAGTATACTGTCCATATAAACAGAAATCGACACTAGCTTTTGTAGCTAGTTGTTTTGTTCTTCAAACGCTAGAATAACTGAAATCACCAAGCAACTTTTAATTTTATTTCTTTAGACTTATGGCTAACAGATACATGGGGCCAGATCTCCTTAAGCCGCTATTAAGGGAAAGCAGGTAGCGAGAGGGGGGTTACCCTGCAAAGAACGCAGTCTTCCACCTTGCTAAACTCGCTATCCCACCTGCGCTACCGTCTACATTATGCATAGGAGAGGTTTGGGTGTTCCACCTGTTAAACCAATCAGTGCGTCAGTAACCATTGCCTTTAAGAGCAAGTTGCGCTACCCGCAAACTGCTATGGAGCGTCTTTTCATTCAGATTGGAGCAGCTCTCGTCAACTGAGGCCAAATCACGCTTTTTATACGAGAGTTAATTTGAGAGGGAGAGCCGTTTCTGCACGTCCATATGTGACCAGGTGGACCCACATTAATACCATTTGGATGCGCTCTTGTACACGCCGACATGCGGGTTGCGGGTAGCGGGTGGTCTGACCACCTGCTACCCGCTACCGACAACCTATGATCGCAAGATACCGAGTTTGTGGAAAGGGAAAAGACACGCCCATTGCCACTCCTACAATGTGAGTAAGGGAGTCGGCATAAAGGGTAGTGGCTTTAGGGAGCGGAAGATTGCATTAGTGGTTAGCGGAGGTTCCTAAACCCGCAATTTGCGGGTAGCGGCTAGCAGGAAGTGTACGATCGGGGCCGTGGTGTTAAAAGTGTCAAAAAAGTGCCTTTAACCTCAAACATGACTCAGCTGACATCACCATCACCACCGTGGAGCTGTCCCAGTTGTCTGGCTGCAGACACATTAACACACCACTCATCTGTGAATCCAGAAATTTCTGTTTCTCATTGCAAAATGAGTTACAGATAAAGTGCTGTGTTATAAGCACACATGCTCTTTATGCTTCATCTTAGTTTACATTAGAAATGATTCATCGTTATGAGCGAGTGGACTTTTCCTTATAAGCTCCATTTCTGCATTCATGTTGAGAGCCAGGGAGCAGAAATCTGATTCCTACCACACAAGAAATAATCTAATAAGGAGAGAGGAGGGGACACACAGGAGAATGATTATGTGGTCAATAGCAGGATGACAGGAAAGCATTTTGTGTAAAGAATAACATGCAGGAGTGAGAGAAACAGTTATCGTATCCATTTCACGTACGCTAAGAGAAGTAAGCCAGGAGTGCACAGAACATTTAGATGTGATCCTCTCATCTGCCGACGCCTGTCCCCGCAGACTGGCCTGGGGTTGTACATCTACGCTGGACGTACAGTGATTGGATTGACTTACATTCTCTCTTCCAGCAAAAGTCTCGTGAAGGCTTCGAGGCTGAGGCAGCTCATCTTGTGCCTGATGTAAGAGGAAATTACAGTATAAGGTTCCCAGCAGCTTCTATTATTACACCTGTTCAGAAAATAAGCTGACATACCCTCCCTTGATCTCCGAGCTCATACATTGCAGTTGCAAAACTAGAATTGCTCCGCTGCGGCTGGTTTTCATGGTGGATTTGATTAGCGAGACTTGTAATTCATGTGTATAGTCAATTATATCCATTTAGGAACAAGACATGTTTATGGAATTAGAAGGGATTGGTTGTCTTCGAGTGTATTTGGCGTTTTAAAAGGCACAGGCATTTTGGCTGTAATCCATCTCCTACTGGAAGCCACTTCTCCGGGAATAACACACTTGGTAGCTTCAGGGTCTTTACGCTTCTTCATACTTCTGCACGTATCAGTTTCTCTGAAGAGAAAAGCATGCTGCCGTAGTAAAGTAGTGAGATTGTTCTGACCCTAACCAACACTAGTACACTCCTGCATTGTGCCTCTGCAACCTGAGAAGTGATTGAAGTGAGATACTGTGAGGGAAGCAAATTTGAAAAGTGAGATGTGGAATAAGGAGCATCAAGGGGCTGATAGGAGGAAAGAAAAGAAAGTGAGTAGCAGGAGGGGGGGTATAAGCAGACAGATGGACGGATAATGTGCTTATGACTCAGGATCCCTCAGGAGATGCTGCTGTCTGGCTTTGTCACTCAACACTTTCATCACTAAGCCCTCAACTTCTCTCGTGATTGCTGTGTTTCCTTATCTCATTCAATTTCCTGCATTTGTCACTTCTCTCCTCTTCTCTCCTTCTCCTTGCTTCCCCAACGTCTGTTTTTTGTTTCCCCTAATGGATGGTGCTAATGCCCACCATCAGCCGTGTCTGGAGGAGGTTCCTTCCTGCAGCTGCTCACTGAGGGACCCAGCAGGCCTGCTGAGATCATTCACTCATTCATTCCATCCATCCATCCATCCATCCGTCCATCCGTCCATCCAGCGTCACAGCTGTGTTCATGGATTGATCCAACCCTCGCTCTTTCACAGTAATCATTACAGTGTGCTTCCATTCTTATCTCTGTCGTTATATTTATTGATCAATAATATCTCACTTCATTCATTTATAAGTTATTTCCTCACAGCCTCGTTCATCTCTCTGCCCATCCACTCATTTATTCCATCTTTCTCTGGCTCGCTGAATGATGGATTCATGACTAAAATAGATGAATCGTTGTTTTATTTCTTCACTTCCTCATTCTTTCTTTCACAGTAATGAAAAGTGGTGCATGAATACTCAGGATAGTGAGTAGGGCTGGGCGATTCAATTGATTCTGATTGATTATATATCAATATTTTATTTCCCCAGGGAGTATCGATATTTCAGCCGCGGGTTTCGATATTCTAAGCTCCCTTCAAAACCCGCACGGGTGCTCTTCCTGCAAAGTGCAGCCGCTAGTGTCGCTGTAGAGCATTTCTAACAAGTTTCCAGAAGCCAGCTTCTTTCTCTTACAGCGAGAGCTGAGCCAGTCAGGAGAATGGCGGCAAATATAAACGCAGCGCCTGTGGGCCTAAGAGCAGATGTGTGGGAGCAGTTCGGTTTTAAAAAGAAAAAGGAAAGGGAAGATTTAGACAAAAGTATGGCGGTTTTCAAGCTGTATCACACAAACGTGAAGTACTCTGGAAAAACCACCAACCTGCAAGCCCACCTGAAACGTCACCACCCAGACAAGGTAATGCTAACTGAGAGCTAACTGCTAAACCCAAGAAGTTGCACCACGATCTGAATGCTGCTATTTTCACATGTCACTTTACCCATACCACCAGAGTATCACTTTTACAAATCATTGACTCCCCACTGATGTATGTATAACATTCACAATCTTACTTATCTCAAGGTTTTTGCCTACTGGTTTTTTTTTTATATATTGTGTTTATTTTAATCTTGTATTGTGTGTACATACTTTATTAATATATATATATATATATATACATTTTTTTTTTTTTGTACAATACAACAATACTTCAATGGAATCCCTAGTGTGCACACTCTATGGGGCCGCTTTGAATCTCATGACTCTCTGTGTAATGACAATAAAGGCATTCTATTCTATTCTATTCTATTCTATTTTCATCTATTTCACCTAGGTCGCAGAAAATTACGAAGTCCAATGCCTACTTTATTTGTTAGGATTTGAGACCGTATTCAATGGTGGAAAACGCCGGCTTTAGGCGCATGGTGAACGCGATGGAGCCCCGCTATCCTATTGTATTTTATTCATTTTGTCCAGCATTTGTAAACTGCCTGTCAGCCATATAATGTGTAATTGATGCTTTCAGTTAAATTAATTCAAACAAAGTAATTGGAAAAACTCACAAGATGTCACCAAAATTACTTTGTCTTGTTAAAATATTTCAGAAAATGATGTAAATGTATTGTAAGATGAATAGCAATATATATCGTATCGTGAGCCACATATATTGTATCGTATCGCGAGATTAGTGCATCGCTACAGCCCTAATAGTGAGAGTATCTAGTTCTTGGTTAGTTGGGTAGAAGGACCCTTGGTGATATGAAGGGGGTAAAAGGTTTCACTTAATCATCCATTGTTTGCCTGCCTGTCATGTAGGGCTGGGCAATAAGACTTCAAATCTATATTGCGGTATAATATAAAGCATGTGCGATAACAATATATTGCTATATACAATCTTTCCTTCTGTTATTTATGTGACACTTGTCACTAGTCATGTTAAGTTAAGTTGACAGTAGAATAACACTCAATTGGTTTGTTTTATCATTTCTAAATATTTTTTAAATCATGTCATAAATATTAAAAAGTAATTTAAAAACATACCTCAAAAAAATCGAGGATTTAAAATATATTTGTTTATTTTGAATTACCTCTCACGGCCCACCTGCTGTACCTCGATGGCCCACCAGGGGGCCGTGGCCCACACTTTGGGAATACTGGGCTAAAGTACTTGCAGCTAGGTAACTCGTAGCGCCCATCGTGTCTTTATCATGTTCCTAAAACTGCTTCTTTCCACTGTAAGAAATGGCACCATGACGTTACACAAGTATACAGTAATAGCATTTGTAATATTAATCCACATTTGATTATTTTTGTCGTACAAAGTGACCAACGTTGCACCAGTCTTTTTTACTAACACTCCTCTTCACCTCGCTCCACGTTTGCAACCGGTGCCTTGTTTTCACATTCATTTTTGACCAAAGTCAAATCGCGGTAGGACGGTAAAAATCTCAACAGACTCAAGCTCTGCTTTATCACAGACGCTACAAGGATGAGTTTGATCCGTTCCTCCCTCCACTCACGAACAAGAACCCAAGATACCTGAACTCCACTACTTGGTTGTTAACTGCTCCGGTGAGAGATGAAGGAACACAGTTTGAGGACATCATCACTGTCTGGAAAAAGCAAAGACAGAATCTGAGACCACCAAGCAGGACCCCTACCACCTCAAGGCTGCTTTAGGAAATTCTGTCCAAAAAGATTATGAACAGAATTGATGATAAAGAGCAACTTTGACAGCGTACGGCTTCCCATTTAGGGCAAATCCAACTTACTGTCCACAACGTGGACCAAACTCTTGCTCTGTTTGTAATGGGACTGAATGGCCTGTGGCAACAGTCCGGTATTCTTCGAGAGCACCCCCCATGTAGTACTTTAGGGAACACAGAATACCCTCTTCAGTCGACGAAGCACATGTGTAGTTGTTGGACAAACTCTCATGCACCCTCTAGGACTCAAGAGTAGGGCTGTAGTGCTACACTAATCTTGTGATACGATACGATACACGATTTTCAGCTCACGATACGATATATATCGATAGTCATCTTAAGATACATTTACATCATTTTCAGAAAGATTTTTAAAGGGACAAAGTGATTTTGGTGACATCTTGTCACCAGTCCAGATGTATGAAATAATTCAACTGAAAGCATCAATTACACATTATATAGCTGACAGGTAGCTTGCAAATGCTGGACAAAATGAATAAAAGATGTGTTGAGAAAAATGGTTTCATTTATTTAAACAATTGTTGCTTGCAAGCTTTTAAAGTTAAGGGCACAATGGAGAGTTAAAGGTCAGCAAGTGGCCTTCTTTGGCAGCTTTTTTTGGCTTGATACTGAACATATGAGGTAGCTACTAGCCATTCTAGCCACCAGGCTTAAGTAAAAACGAACCATGGCAGCCAATAATTCAAGTCCATTGGAGCAACATTTAAGCCACCTTAAAATTGCACCCATCTCAGCAGAGAAGCTGGAGACATAATGGCTCTTCCTGCAAATTGCAGGAAGAGCATCCCTGCAGGACATGATGTTTTGAAAGGAGCTTAGAATATCGATACCTGCGGCTGAAAAATCGATACTCACCGGGGAAATAAAATATCGATATATATCGCAGAATTGATCAAATTGCTCAGCTCTACTCAAGAGAGAATAAAAGTCTTGTCTAGTGTTTAATAGTCAAGACAAAATCCAGCGTTGCTTGTACCTCTTCTCCAGCAGAACCTGCCTGGGAGGCTGAGCAGTGCGACACCGTCCGGTCCCCCATCTCAGACAGGGGGCTGCCAGTCCAGATGTACTGATCCAGATGTTCACTGAGCTGCACAGACGTGTCAACCACAGAGAATATTTAATGGTTTAAAAAGAATTGGAGTCAATGTTGTTGTTGGGTTTAACAGACTTGATTTTTGGATTATTTTCTTTGCCTAGTTGTTTTAGTGTTGACTTTGGCTTTTTTTTTCTGTAGATTTTGGTGCGTTCTTTGTTTTAGTGTTAATCTGTTCCTTTGGATGTCCACGTTTCTCGTCTGAGCCTTATTTGCCGTCGTATTGTGAAGCATTATTTTTCTTTGAGCTGACTAGTTTTGCTTTCTTTCTGTCTCATACCTGGGTTTTATGACTGTGCCACACCTGCATGTTGTTAGTCATTATTCTCCCAGAATTTATGCTCCTCAGTTTCCTTTGTTTGTTTGCCAGATCTTCAGTGTTACTGTCATGGAAATCTCATTCCCCCTTTTTTTTTTTTCATATCAAGTCAGATCACATAACAGGCAGAGCTTTAACCTCCAGCAGCCCTCTTGACCGTGGAAAATAAAGTTGATGGTATATTTGGTATTTAATTATAAAATTATAACAGTCAAACATCGTCCGAAGCACGCTAGCAGTCTTGTGTTTCTGAGGTTTATCACTTAGTGGTCCTCTATGATCAAGTGGCTTTGAGCTTCAACATACAAGGAAGAAAGCTCTCTCCTAAACGTTGTTTTGTACAGCTGTTATCAGTCTTGACCAACGAGGCCCAAAAAGTCCCCGTTGAGGATATTTATTACGCTCTGGCGGCCTTAATGAGCATTCCATGTGCGTGTAAGCTGATATGACATCATCTCAAATATTTGTAAGGATCTACAGTGGCCCATTAACCAAACCCCACAGGCTCAGAGAGCGGCTGATGTCCATTACATCTGTCTCAGAAACGTCGTAGATTGTCGTTTGTGACAAGCGTTTGTCTCGCTGCTGCACAACAGGGACCCGTTTCAAGGAAAAATGTTGTTATTGAAAATCATGAAGTATTGATATTGTTGAGGTTTAAAGGCAATTATCTCTTCAACCGGCTCATAATTCAGACTGAGAGCCTGTTTGGCACCCGGCTGCAACAAGTGACATCATAGTTAGCGTTTGCAATAAGCGATAGCCATATGCCCCTAAAGCAGCGGTCCCCAACACCCGGGCCCCAGCCCGGTACCAGTCCATGGGTCATTCAGTACCGGGCCGCAAGAAAAAAAAAAAAAACATTATTACCATTTGATTTTACTATTTGAATCTAAATGATGTTTCCATTCATCCATCCATTATCTATGCCTGTGCATAGATAATGGTGCTAACCACTGAGCCACCGTGCTGCTCTAAATGATTTTTTATTTTGAAAAATGAACCAGATTTTCTCCATTACACCCATCTATAACTTACTCTTGACACATGATAAGACTTCAAGACCAGTATTTCGGTCACGTGATAAGGGGAAAACATGCAAACTCCACACAGAAAGACCCCTGCTGAGGTTTGCACGTGAATACACAGTGGATTTACGTTTATTACAGTTTTTATGATGGTCGTATCATTTTATTTTGTTGTATTTATCTGCAACACATTTTACAGACCGGCATAAAAAGAGGTTTGAGACTACTGCCTTTAAAGTGTTTCACCAAATATCTGTTTGATTATTTACTTAATTCATTGATTTAGTTTTCTTTCTGCTTCATCTAAAGAATTAAAAGAAAGAAAATTATACCTGATACCTGCAGCAAATGATTTTTAAATGCTCCCACAGGCTAAAAAGAGACGACACAGAGGTGAATGTGTGCTATAAATTCAAAAATATACTCCAAAGATATAGAAGATGAATATGTAAATAAATAATTTAATGAATGAATAAATTAGTTAGTTTGAATTTGGGTTGTATGTTTATTTATGTTCACTGTTGATATCTGGAGGAAGGCAAACAAAACAGATTTTGTGCTGGCTGTGCACAAACTCCAGTTCTCATCTTTATTAATTCTTCGAGACACCTTCCACCTCCCTTGAAGGTGTCTTGAATCTTCTAGTCCTCTGACTAGATGCCTGAACCACCTTAACTGACTGCTTTTAGTGTCGTAGAGATGCGACTCCACTCTGAGTCCCTCATCCTGTCCATAAAGGTTTGTCCAGCCACCCTTCGAAGGACGGTCTTCTTTGTCTCTACGCACAGTTCATGAAGATAGATGAGGGCTGGAACGCAGGTCGACAGGTCATTTGGATACTGAAATCTGGTTAAGCAGTGTTAGACTGTGAAGATGGCCAGCTAAGTCCTGACTAGATCAACCATGATGTCTAACAAATGCAAAGGTGATGGTGGTGTTATCGTAAGAAGTGGCGCTTCTACTTGCCTCTGATGGCAGAGAATGTGGATGTGCACAGACACAGGATGTTTGCAAAACCTCCAAAACTTTTAACATGGTGACCCTGCAGTGTTGAAAGGTGTCTGTCCATTAAGCCGTCCATCCATCTCCTGCATCTGCTACATCCTGTGCAGCTTGTTGTTTACTATGTCTGGGAGCTTTTCCTGCTGTCATCAGGCAGGAGGCAGGATACACCGTCGACCCGGTTACTAACAGGCAGATCACTTTCAATTTTAGCAACGTTTTATTATCATTATTATTACACATACGAGTTATTACTCGTGACACACATGAGACTGATTTTTTTTTTTCCATAAATGTTTCAGGGCATGCAGCTCTTATAACAAAGGTTAATGATCCCGGGGTGTTTGACCGTGAATTTTAGCTGTGGCTAGCGTGAAAGTCATGTTTGGTGCGTGGAAGTTGGCGCCCCTGAAATGACCTTTCAACCCAAGTGAAAAATTCTTCATTTTTATCTCCACAAGTTTTGTAATCATTTTCTAGAACATATAGACCTGGAGCATATCATGTATAAGATAAGATAAGATAAGATAAGATAAGATAAGATAAGATAAGATAAGATAAGATAAGATATTCCTTTATTTGTCCCACAATGGGGAAATTTACATCGTTACAGCAGCAAGTGGAAATAGCAATACAAAAGAGAAAAGGACAACAATAAAAAAAGATAAAAACAATAATAAAAACAAACAATAACCACAATAGAGAATATCTAATAAATAATAACTCTGACTTTATTTACAAGAGATATGTTGGTACTGATTACTATACCTGAGATAAGTTATTGCACATGTCAGTGAATATGTATATGTATATTGCACACAATAGAAATTAGTCACATTGTCCATGGGGGGGGGGGGGGGGGTGGCTGAGAGGGCTGCTGATTGTACAGTCTTCATATAAGAAGAACTGGACAAATGCCCTGTGATGTCACCCGTGGATTTTCTGAAGAGTGCTTTTAAAGCTCCTTTTCCTCGTACTCTGTGGCGCCACGTTTCAAGTGGGCGGAACGACAGCTGGATAACCCCACCTTGGTTCAGTTACTGCATGATAGCTATTTTAGCTTCTCCTAACTCATGCTAACCGATGATGCTAACTAACATTACATTAACCTTACATTTATTTCAATGACTGTTGGAGAAAGTAATGCCAGATTTAAACTGAAGACAGGCAGAGAGACAGGGTCAAGCAGGACCTTCAACGAGCCGAACTAAGTGATGCTAGCCTTCCTCATAGCTGCTGCCTTCAGCCACGGTTGAGGAGCTGCAGAGCTCACGTTGGAGGCCCACAGAAGGACCTCTCACTTCAAATGTTTCAGCGGTGATAGAAGACAGTAATGAGCCTTGCAGTCCCCCTGGCTTTTGTCACATTTGGGTCTCAGCAGAGGTCTGGGTAAATTTAATCAATCTGAACAATAGCATGCTTAGAGAGTGGTTTCAGGAGCCGGGGCCCAGCTGTGATGAAGCCCTGGGGGACTGCAAGGCTGTGATTGTTTAGCTGACAATATAATATAATATATTCTCTTTAGAATAAGAATGATTAGCCACGACTGTGCGAATCATTATTATTAAGACAGTGCTGACGGCTAAGTAGCTAAAGTGATGACAGCGAGTCATTGGCGATGCCTGCCCTCAATCAAAGGAACACACCCTTAATTATGAATGATTTAGCTTGTTATGATTTCACCTGATGAGGTACAACAGAATGTACCCCCCGTCCAGTTGCCATGGATGTCAGATCTAGTGAAAACTTGCCACAGCACTGTGATCCGCATGACCTGCATCATGGATTCAGCAGAACTTTTACACCGGATGCCCTTCCTGTTGCAACCGTGACTCGAACCCAGACCTCACACGTATGTTGTGTTGTGTTATGTTCCACATATTTTTATTTTTGCTGCAAAGTTGGATGTTTTACCATTGAGACGAATGGAGACTGACTTTGTTTTTGGAGCCAGTTGACCCGGTAGCTGAGACCACCAACTAGCAAGTCCAATGTAGCCCCTCAGTGTGGACATGAAACCCCATCTTTCTAAAATGATTTAACCGCTGCAGGACTTACTGAATGCATGCACCTGAATGCATACACATTTGAAACTTTTAACTTCTTTGTGTTGCATTCGTCCTTGTGAGACGGAGTAAGCATTTACTCTTTCTACTGTTTCAAACATAGATTTCCACTCAAGTACGTGAATGCAAACACTTTGAGGTGTTGGAGTTTACTTAACTTTGTGCTTTCTGAGCGTTGCATCTTGGGAAAGCTGAACCTTCATATCCAGTTACCATAAACTGTGAGCTTTGTGTCAATGCTTCGTTCATGCAGACACAGTAAACACTGCGCGTCTACACTCATAACTACATTGCACTCATTGAGACTCCTAACTTTTGCCAGCCTGTGTGTCATTTCTTTGGCCTACGTGAGTCTACCATGTTCTGGGAGTAAATCAGGAAAAAACCTGACTCCCTGTTCCTGCCAGTCACACTACAGGATAATCAGGGTCAGTTCCGTCACAGTTCTCTGCTTGAACTCCCAGTCATCTTGAATATTTTATCGGTTGTGTGAGGTGTGTAAAAGGTGATTAAAATCGGAGTAGTGTTTGATTCATATCGATTTGAAAACGTAAGCATCCAACAAATGGAGTATTTACGATCACCGGTCCCTGAGGAGCTTGATACCAAACGCTGTTCACACGGATTGTTACATGGACTATAACGACATCCAGTCAGAAGAGACGTTGGCAGAACGGTTACCTTTGGAAATGATTTATTTTAAAGTTTGTTTAATCAAACTGTTTCAAAGAGAATAATATCTTTTTTTTCCAAGAGACATGACACAACAAAAAGTTGATGAATTTTAATAATCCTGAAACTGGCACTGTAACAAGTCCCTGGTCCAGTTGTCTCCAAGACTTCTTTCAAGGCTTTTTCTATTTTTTTCCTGAAGGGATTTTCAGATAAATACAGTCCCATGATCCTGTGGTTAGTTACCTGCCTGTCATCCACCATGTTTGTTTACACTGAAGTTGACTTTTAACGGGACAGATTTTTCATAGTAGTCTCTGTCCTCCATCCTCTCTGTCCTCCATCCTCTCTGTCCTCCATCCTCTCTGTCCTCCATCCTCTCCTTCCTCCATCCTCTCTGTCCTCCATCCTCTCCTTCCTCCATCCTCTCCTTCCTCCATCCTCTCCTCCTCCATCCTCTCCTTCCTCCATCCTCTCTGTTCCTCCATCCTCTCCTTCCTCCATCCTCTCCTGTCCTCCATCCTCTCCTTCCTCCATCCTCTCTGTCCTCCATCCTCTCCTTCCTCCATCCTCTCCTTCCTCCATCCTCTCCTTCCTCCATCCTCTCCTTCCTCCATCCTCCCTTCCTCCATCCTCTCCTTCCTCCATCCTCTCTGACCTCCATCCTCTCTTTCCTCCATCCTCTCTGTCCTCCATCCTCTCTGTCCTCCATCCTCTCTTTCCTCCATTCTCTCCTTCCTCCATCCTCTCCTTCCTCCACCCTCTCTGTCCTCCATCCTCTCCTTCCTCCATCCTCTCCTTCCTCCATCCTCTCTGTCCTCCATCCTCTCTGTCCTCCATCCTCTCTTTCCTCCATTCTCTCCTTCCTCCATCCTCTCCTTCCTCCATCCTCTCCATCCTCTCTGTCCTCAATCCTCTCTTTCCTCCATCCTCTCCTTCCTCCATCCTCTCTGCCCTCAATCCTCTCTTTCCTCCATCCCCTGTTTCTTCCGTCCTCTCTGTCCTCCATCCTCTCTGCCCTCCATCCTCTCTTTCTTCTGTCCTCTCTGTCCTCCATCCTCTCTTTCCTCCAAACTCTCTGTTCTCCATCCCCTCTTTCCTCCATCCTCTCTTTCCTCCATCCTCTCTGCCCTCCATCCTCTCTTGCCTCCATTCTCTCTTTCTTCCGTCCTCTGTCCTCCATCCTCTCTGCCCTCCATCCTCTCTTTCTTCTGTCCTCTCCGTCCTCCATCCTCTCTGCCCTCCATCCTCTCTTTCTTCCGTCCTCTCTGTCCTCCATCCTCTCTTTCCTCCAATCCTCTCTTTCTTCCTCCTCTATGTCCTCCAATCCTCTCTGCATCCTCTCTTTCCTCCATCCTAATCTTTCTTCTGTCCTCTCTCCATCCTCTATTCCTCCTTTCCTCCATCCTCTCTGTCCTCCATCCTCTCCATCTCTTCCTCCATTCTCTATTCCTCCATCCCTCCTTCCTCCTCCTCCCATCCTCTATTTCCTACCTCTCTTGTCTCTTAATCCTCAAATCCCTCTTGTCTCCCCTCCTAATATCCTGCCCTCCATCCCTCTTTCTTCTGTCCTCTGTCTGTCCTCCAATCCTCCAAATCTCTGTTCTCCATCCCCTATTTTATTTCTCTTCCTCTCTTTCCTCCATCCTCTCTTCCCTCCATCCTCTCTCCTCTCCTTCTTTTCCGTCCTGTAATAATCCTATCTGCCCTCCATATCCTCTCTTTTATCGTCCTCTCCGTCCTCCTCCTATCTGCCCTCCATCCTCTCTTTCTCCGTCCTCTCTGTCTCCTCTATTCCTCCATCCTCTCTTTCTTTCCTCCTCTCTGTCCTATCCTCTCTCTCTGCCTTCCATCCTCTCTTTCCTCATCCTCTCTTTCTTCCGTCCTCTCTGCCCTCTATCCTCTCTTTCTTTTGTCCTCTCCATCCTCCATCCTCTCTGTCCTCCATCCTCTCTTTCTTCTGTCCTCTTTGTCCTCCATCCTCTCTGCCCTCCATCCTCTCTTTCCTCCATCCTCTCTTTCTTCTGTCCTCTCTGTCCTCAATCCTCTCTTTCCTCCATCCTCTCTTTCCTCCATCCTCTTTTTCTTCCGTCCTCTCTGTCCTCCATCCTCTCTCCCCTCCATCCTCTCTTTCTTCTGTCCTCTCTGCCCTCCATCCTCTCTTTCTTCCGTCCTCTCTCTCCTCTATCCTCTCTGCCCTCCATCCTCTCTTTCTTCCATCCTCTCTTTTTCTGTCTTCTCTGTCCTCCATCCTCTCTGTCCTCCATCCTCTCTTTCCTCCATCCTCTCTGTCCTCCATCCTCTCTTTCCTCCATCCTCTCTGTCCTCCTTCCTCTCTTTTGTCCTTCCTCTCTTTCCTCCTTCCCCTTTGCCCTCTATCCTCTCTTTCCTCCATCCTCTCTGTCCTCCTTTCTCTCCATCCTCCTTCCCCTCTGCCCTTCACCCTCTTTCCTACATCCTCTCTGTCCTCCATCCCCTCTGCCCTTTATCCTCTTTCCTCCATCCTCTCTGTGCTCCTTCCTCTCTTTCCTTCATCCTCTCTGTCCTCCTTTATCTCTATCCTCCATCCTCTCTGCCCTTCATCCTCTTACCTCCATCATGTCTGTCCTCCTTCCTTTCTTTCTTCTATCCTCTGCCATCCTTCCTCTCTTTCCTCCTGCTCTCTTTTCTCCATCCTCTCTTTCCTCCATCCTCTGTGTCCTCTATCCTCTCGTTCCTCCGTCCTCTCTACCCTCCATCCTCTCTCTTACACCTTACACCTTACAACTGTTTATTTAGTTAATATTTTATAATATCTGCTCAGGTTCATGCTCTGGGTCTCTGAACATTGCAGAGAGATAATTTGTATTGTAATAGACGCTATACAAATAAAGTTTAACTGAAAGATGAATAATCCTAGTCAGGACTCTGGTGTGCTCTTTGGGTCAGATCACAGAACTTGACATATAAGAACAAAATTGTGTAATTGCTTTCATTTTGAACAGTCTTTAAGTCTGGGCACCTTTGTTAGACATTATGAATGATTCCCTTTTCCTTTAATCCCTGCCAGGTAAATGGAGTTGCAGGACAGGAGCCGCTCACCGTCCCGCAGGACCAGCCGAGTGGAGCAGGTGGTGGGGCGATGGCTGAGGCGGTCCCGAGACTTAGGCAGCAGGTCTCACTCTCTGGGCAGGTAAACCTCTGTTTGTCTCCATGCAGATGTTTGTTTCTCAGCTGTGTCTGACCCGTGCGCCCTTCGACGTGAGAAGAAGCTTCTGTAACAGTAATAATCCACCAAGCCTCCTGAACTACCCATCATGCAGTTAGAAACATTTAATACTTTTTAATAAATTAAGTTTTTTTGTAGAACACATTAACAAACAACTGTTTACAGTAAACATTTCTTCTCCAAAAAAGTTCTGAGTATAAAATCCATTCATTTAAACCATATACATAATTATTAAGAACGGAAGACATCATCAGGTATTTAGAACAATGTCCAAAAGTTGGGACAGCTGTTCAAGAAGACTGCAAACTTCACAACAATCTTGAAACTAAAGTACTTAAGATGATTGGAAAAAGGTCAGTCATTTGATAAAACATAAAATTATCTTTTCAGACATGGTGGGAATTTTACCACTGTATTTAAAGGATTCAGTTAATCTGGGGAAATCGGATGAGCCTAAACACTCCTATTGTTCTTCTATAAGTTCTTCCAGACCAAGGTGGCACAGCAGTGATCCAGTGGTGGAAACAACTGCACAAGCTCACAGACACATCTGCAAAATGCACAAACAGAAATGAAAACTCCGCCGTGCCAATGAAGGCACACGCAGGCCACAGACACATAGCAGCTGCCTGTGCTCATTTCAGATTATTTCCTACTCAGTTTGACCTTTATTCAACCAGGAAAATCCCATTGCAATTAAAACAAATCCCTTTAACAAGGCCGTCCCTGCTGCGTTGGCAGTAGCAGTTGGCAGAACACAACGGATGAACGTCGGTGAAGGGGGGCGAACTGTCCCGCGTTCTCTTGGTTATACTCATTATACTCTTGGTTAAAGACCAAGTGTTCTTATCAGCACACAAAAGAAAACTTTTGCGACGGTTTGGGGATGCACAAGTGGACAACGCAGAGATAGGCTGCACTGTAAAAGAAATCTGTGAAATTTACGGTAAAATACTGGCAGCTGCGGTTGCCAGAATTTCACTGTAAAAAATGTGAGAAAACTGTTTCTCACATTACGGTTAAATAATTAACAGTACTGTTAATTTTACAGTTAGAACTGTAATTCATTTTAGTATTATACTGTAAAAAGTATTTACCATTAAAAAATACAAATATAATTCAACATTAAAATACCCCATTTTTTACATTGTCAAACTGTATTTTTGACACAGAAATACTTTTTTTTAACAGTAAAATTCTGGCAACCGCAGCTGCCAGTATTTTACCATAAATAAAATGGTAAAACTTTTTTCTATATTACTGCAAAGCGTTGTTAATTTCACAGTTATAACTGGGCTTTTATTGGTACAATATTGTAAAAATCAAAGTATTTGCCATTGAAAAATACATATATAGGCTGTAAATTTATGTAATATTATTTAACGAGGTTTTAATGTTTTTTAATGTTTTTTTTACTCTTTGGCTGTATTTTTCATTTTACAGTAATTAAGTATAAAAAACGGTATTTTTCTTTTTCATACTTTACGTTAATTTGCTGTTGCAATATAATAGTTTTTTACTGTCAAATTTACAGACATTATTTACAGTGTGGACATGTGTGGAAGTGCTATTTATGATCTGGTTCCTGAAGGTTCCTGAAGGAACGAAAGCTTCCATATATGGTTTTGTATTGTTTATTTCAGCAAGACAATGCCAGTCCCATGATGACAACAGCATGGCTCCATAGAAAAAGAGTGAAGTTGTCAAATTGGCCTTCCTCCAGTCCAGAACCATCAACTTTGAAAACATTTTGCACACTATGATATAGAAACAAGACCTGTAACATATAAAAAAATATGGTTTAGAGCTACTTTAGCACTTTAGTAAGGTAAAAGAAAATATGGAAAAAGATGTTTTTTTTCCAACAGATTCAGCCAACATGTAAATGTAATGAGGTATACAAGTAAAGCTTCGTCCAAAACTACATTCGGGACACATAACAAGGGCGTGGCTGAGGATGAAGAGGGTACAGAACTGAACTAACCAGACCGCAGTCCTGATCTGCACCCAACAAAGGATGTGTAGAGAAATTTGAAACTAGAAATCAGAGTGATGACTTTAAATTAGTCCACACCTTGATACTCAAAAGAAATAAAAGCATAAATGCAAGAATCACTGTACTTAGCATATCACATCGAACTGTTTGCAAACAGAGCCATAGACGTGCATTAAGGTGTCCCCCTGAACTTCGCCCCTCCAGAGATCGTGTTTCAGCAGATGGAAGGCAGGCAGAGTCCAGCGGCTGTGATCAGAGGAATTACCCGTTCCGCTTCAGCGTCCAGATCCAAAGAGACCCGGACCTCAACTCTCACGGCCTCACGCTTTCCTCTCAGATCCCCCTCGTGGTACAGGAGGTCGCCCCAGGTAGGCCACGTTTTAAGAAATGTAACAGTCAATTTACGGTCACCTGGCGTTTTCACAATTTATTGTTAAGAACCAGGTCCTTAACAGTAAATTTTGGGATCAGTTCTCACTAAAAAGTTTCTAGTTAGAAACATTTAATCTTTTTGTAAAGTCAGCTTGTCATCCCTGCTGTTCAACAGCAAACACACACATAGGCGTTCATTCCTATAATAATGGTAGATTACAATCTTTTATAGAGAAAGAAAACTCAATATATTGTCACTTTCTGGAACAAAACATTTGTGGGCCCATATTCTCTGTTTCCTCCACAACAGCGTACTTATTTTGCATAAAGTCTTCTCAGCAAATGAAGGAGTGGAGCTGTGCCAGACCACTGCAGACCTTTGGCCAACAAACAGTACAAACTGACAAAAGTGAAACCTCCAAGGGAGGCTGTTACTGTATGCTGATGTTGCACACAAAATTGCATCAACAAAGGAAATGCACTGTAACACTGTGTGGGCATGTTCATGTTTGTTTAAAGCATCCACAGTGAAAGGAAATAGGCAAACAAATTTAGAAGCGTTGTTCAAGGAAATATACGTGCTGGGTGATTTCAAAGGACTAATGAATAAAGGCAGTTTTACATTATTTTGTGAAAGAGACGTATAATTTTGACTTATTGGTATTAGAGTCGTTACTTATATAACCACTACAGTGATCCCTTATTTTTTGCGGTTAATGGGGACCAGCACCCCCCCACATAAATCAAAATCCGCGAACTGGAGCCGGAGCCCCCCGAGCCTCAATAATGTGTTTAAAATATGTTTAAAAACCCCCCAAAAAGTAGCGAGGCACTGCAGCGAAACAAGACAAAGGCTCAACTGTGGTCTTTCTGTTACCTTCACTGCCTCTGGTCTCTGAAACCGTAGTAAACAAACTGCTGGTATTGTGCTATTTTGGGCTCGTAATTAGCGGCTAACACGCTAACAACAACAAAACAAAAAGTCTGGTTTTCTCTGCATGGAACGAGCACTTTATTCTGGCACAGCAGGAACTTGTAACATCACACAGGTTGTATTGTTGGGCCGTTTTCTTCTGCCGTCCCACGACACACACACTCCATTACCCATAAGGCCACATCATTACCCATAAGGCCACCTTCTTAAAGGGGCCAGGCTGGCTCACAGCATTTCTTCACTGTGTGAGAACGCACACAACATCCTGTGATGTTTGCGTGTTTTTTTTTTTTTTTTTAATTATTATATATTTATGAAAAATCCACAAATAACTAAAACCGCGGAACTTAAACCGCGAATTGGCGAGGGATCATTGTATCGCTATAAATGTGTGTAAAAACACATGATCAAATAATATATTCACTTAACTTAAGCAACTAAAGGTCCAGAATTATGTTTCAGTTCAGTCAGTCAACTCACAAGATGTTATAATAAACAGATAATAGCTACCTCTATATGGCTGGGTCTCTAAAACCATGTTTGATCAATAGGACACCCAGTGAGTCGTAGCCACGTTCAAAACACAAGATGACTATTAGGAAATGGTCCAAGGGAGCAAACTGGGCAGGCTGCTGGTGCTATGATTTGGTCAGAATCAAAGACAAAGAACAAGGGTGAAGGAATGGATGAATAGAAATAGGTAGCAGAGATCGTGTGTGCGCTACCGAGAGGGTTGAAGCTGAGTGGAAAATGTTCTGCTGACTGCTGATTTGAGATTTGGCACATTGCGCTAGTGTCTCGTTCTTCTATTGACCCGACAATGTGGCGGCCAGCATCTGTGACGAGTCTTTGAGCTGTTCACACAAAGCAATCGAGCGCTGACTCCCGACTGCTTAAAGCCAGGCAGTTTGCCACCGACCCATCAGTCGGCCCGTCACCCACTGGTTTGTGGAGTTTTGAAGCTTCACTTTCAGACTGTGGCTGTCTGATCTTAGGTTTTGGGTTTTTTTTTTTTTGTTTTTTTTTTTTCTCAAAGAAAGTGCTACAACAGGCATGGATTTGAGTGAGGGCCAGCGGACAGTTTACATGTTCATAGCATAGCTCATTAAGCTCAAGCTTTTTTTCTGCTGTAAAACTCTTGGTTTATGACGAGGGTCTGTGGTGACACTTAGGGTAACCTCAAGAGGCTTTTTGTAGAAGTGCATTTTTTTTCTGCACATCAACTTTATATTTTGCAGCCTGCAGCATTAGAAAGATTAAAGATTAAAAAGATTTATCTGCTCACTTACACAGACATTTCATGTCATGCTTAACTTGGTTAGATTGAACAGACCCTGTGATGAACTGCCTGAGATTGTTGGGATAGTTTCTAGAAGGCCCAGTGCACTGGGATAGATGATGGACAGATGCATGCACAGATGATGGATGGATGGATGGATGCATGCACGGATGGATGGATGGATGGATGGATGGATGGAAAGATGGATGGATGATCTGAGCAGAAGGAGAATGATCAGACCATTTAGCACACAAACAAAATCCAGTTATTGTTCCTATTATTACAAAAATGTGTGTATTTCTAAAAGTGAAAAGCAGGAAAAAGCCACTAACAAGGCTCTGACGACAAAGTCATGAAACGTCTTTGTATTTACTCATGTTTATTCACACCAACGTTTTCACTCTTTCAGTTAAAATTTTAAAAGAAAAACGACTTGAAATTGTAAATAGATAGATTAATAAAGTGATTCTACGGCTGAAAAGCACTCACCCCCCCCTCGGTGCATCTCACAGTAAATTATGTCGAAGGTTTTGAATTTTTATTGCATGTAATGTGAGAAATCTATTTGATGCTGTTTGGGAACAAGCAAATTAATATTCAGCCACTAAATTCAAAAGCATCCAGTTGCATTGGTAACTGGTTGCAGGTGGATGGTTTGATGTCCTTCAGACCAGATGGGAGTCGGTTCAACTGACTGATGAGTTTAACCTTTCTGTCGTGTTCGGTTCAAATCTGACCGATTTCCTACTTCCATCAATCATAAATACTGTGTTTTACATTTGATTGTCTCAGGGCCTTATGATATCCTCCACACTAGCCATTTGAACATATATAATTGTTGATCACCATTTTCTCTGAATTTTGAGTAGTTTATTCAACTTTGTAACACCTGTGGTGTTCCCGGTCAAAAATGACCACCATAGGAAATTAATGGGTGACCCTAGATTGTGTTCATCCATCAGATTGTACACAACCACAAATACACCACCACACACACACCACCCCACCCCACGTGAGCCCCTTTCAGACTGAACAAATAGGTGTCTCCTATTTCCTCCTCTTTCCTGTGCTTTATGTGCCCATCCCACCACATGAACCACACTTTCCAAACTAAATGTATAACACTAACACTTGTTCCACATTTCAAAGTCAACAATTAGGTGTTTGTTATGAGAACCGTCTCTTTCCCACGCTTATGTGCCCATCCCCCGACGTGAACTATGAACACGTAGACTAGGCGCCATGTAGACTAGGCGCCCGATCAGATGATTTCTTGTCAGAGAAGCTCTGGACCTTTTATTTCAACCTGATGAACAGGAGATTGAAGTTCAACCAGAAATAGAGGACAATGTTTAGAAATAGAAGACAACATTGATCTGAATATGATCCCTTTGAATTATTTGACAACATTCCCGTTCTGCACCGGACAGCTCCCACAGCCCGGAGTAGTGGTGGGAGCTGTCCGGTGCTGAACATTCACGTTCGAGCCCACAGCCCCAAGTAGTGGTGGGAGCTGTTCGGTCCTGAACATTCACATTCAGCACCGGACAGCTCCCACAGCCCAAAATAGTGGTGGGAGCTGTCCAGTGCTGAACCTGACAGCTCCCACAGCCCGGAGAAGTGGTGAGAGCTGTCCAGTGCTGAACGTGAGTGTTCAGCGCTGGACAGCTCTCACAGCCCGGAGAAGTGGTGGGAGCTGTCTGGTGCTGAACAATCAGCAGTCGGGAGCTGTCCCGTGATATTCCAGTGCAAGGATGGCAATTTACTCTGGTATTCATCCACCCAGGAAAGAGGAGGGAGAGCAAGAGTAGAAAATATTGTTAGGGTGCCACTCCTGTGTGTGAAGACACATGTGAAGACACAGCCCCCCCCCCCCCCCCCCCCACACACACACACACACACACACACACACACACACATACAAATGATAGGCTCATGTTGATGTGTGAATTTGGTCACTGTTTTGATTTTTGTTACTTTCTTTTTATAATAAATGATAATTTTGGAATACAATTTACTATTTCTGTGTCTATTTTATGTATATTCACTGCAGTTATTCATATAAACCAGTGGTCTGAGACATTGTTTACAGCTTCAAAAGGAGTTAAATCAAATTTGGTGTTAAGCAGTGGTTTTTCTGTTAATGTAGAAGCAGTTAAAACAGGCCGGTCAAATTTGACCAGGAGCACTAAAGTAAGGGGTGAGAAACGAACACGACACAAAGGTTAAAGGTTTCTCTGTCTGGAAGATAAAGGTCTTGTGATGTCACACTTTCACCAATACACAAGTTTGCCAAAGATGTTACACAGTAGAGACATTACAGGCGAGCATGGAAGCAGCAGTTTGAATTATACAAAGGAGAAAAGCAGGGCAGACCTTCATTTAATCACGGTTGTGGAACCTATAAGTATTGCATAAACCTGATGGGGCACTTCAGTGCCTCAGTCGACACCAGGCCTTCAGCACGTGAGTTCAAGTTGGAGATTCAACAGGGGTTGACAGCAAGAGCCAGAAAAAGGGTAAGGCTGATTTTTACAAACTTATAAGCTTCACATTTAGTCTGTCACAGTCTATTAATACCAGTGTAGATTTTCCTGCCATCACAGAAATCAAACATGGTAGAATAGTGCTGGGCAGTATACCAGTTCATACCGAATACCGGTGTTTATTTTTCTTATGATATGAATTTTTCATATACTGTAATACCGGTGAGTATGTACTGTAGTGTACACAACGTTGGGAACGCCGCGCAGCGGAACGTAAGTGCCACAGAACATTGTTTGACAGGGGACTGTTTTGCAGTTGCACTGGAGGCACAACACGCTACTAGCTTATGGTTAAACGGTGATGGCTGCAAACAGAGAAAGTCCTGAAGTGGAAGCTCCAGAACGGCAATATGAGACTGAGGACCTTCTTCCTAAACGAGGAGCCGTGTCTGTTGTTTGGAAGTTCTTTGAATTTAAAAAAGACAACGTCCAACAAACTACAATAATCTGCAAATGTTGCCGAGCTAAAGTTGTATCCACGGGAGACAACATCAGGCTGGTGTTGTCTCCCGCGGCTACAACTTTAGAACGTTGTTTACATTGTGTAGTTATTGTTGATTTTTTACAAAATATGTTTTATCAAGTTGTTTGCAAAAAATAAAAAATAAAAGGGTTCTGTATTTTAACTGCAACTATCATCATTCTGATTCCTTCACTTAATTAGAATCGCGAGTGCCACCTCTTTGTAAATAGTATCATTTTGTGAGGCCACTAGTATTAATACTAGTGTAGATATGAATGTTTTTCTACAATATTCACTCCTTGTGACTGTAAAATAGGTCATTCTAAGACAATTTACTGCAGCAATTCCTCTCTAAATTATTAGAAAATTTGGTTAACACCCAGTTGTGCCTTCAAAAAAAAAAAATACAGTGATATACCGTGAAACCGATATAATTTTGAAAAATACCATGATATAAATTTTTGGTCATACCACCCAGCACTGGTAGAACCTCTATATGTGGGACTTGTGTGTGCAAAATACCACACCATGTACCCTCATTTAGCATTAGCCAGCTACCTTTCTACTGCTAACACACCCGTCTCACACTATCATACTCGCTGAAAGCATAAGTCATAAGCAAGTCATTTAAAAGTCTAATCAGATGAAGTGGAACTATTGCTTTATTGCCTTCTGGTGAGTGAGTGCAGTGGTTGCTTTTTGGAAAGCTTTGACCCTTTTGTGACACTGAGCACTTAATCGGGAGCCATCCGTGATTGATGTCGAGCTGTTGGAAAGAAATTGGCTGATTAGCGGTTACGTGTAAATGTAATTTTGGACTATTAAGTGCGTTGACTGGAAAAGCGGGATTTAAATGCAGGCCATTTACTGTTTAGAGGAGAAGGACGCGTCCTCAAGGCCTCCGATGTAGCTGCACTGAAGCAGCTCCGGAGGAGAGAGTCTGAGCCAGGGTGAAGGTGTAGGCGTGGAGTGGCTTTGAGCTTAACTGACTAGTAGCACCAGAAGGTGTAACTGACCTGTAATAAAATTAATGCATAGTACTTGTCTGCTGATGTACAGTTAGCTGCAGCGCTGCAGAGCAGCACGTTCCTGTATCCCCCCGAGGTTCAGGGGAAGGATTTCAGAAGCTCTCAGACTCCTGTCCGGCTCGAGTCTGCTCCGTCACCATCTGTTTCTACCCACACACACACACACACACACACACACACACACACACACACCAAGCTGTCCGAGGCAGGTGCTGCATCATCTTGACGGTGAAATATGAAACCTTTATTCAAAAGCATTTTCAGACATATCAGTGTCACCTGCATCTGTCCATGTGCCTTTAAAATGAAATACCAAGTAGCGTAATGCAGCACGATCACATGGCTCTGAGGTCGAGGGTTACCTGAGGTTTCAGACTACAGAAGGAAAACCATGTGTTGCAGGATGGTGGTGTCAATGATTTAAAAAAAAAAAGAGTCATGGAGGAAGTTACTGTATGGAGGCCTCTATAGAGCTGATATGTTCATTCATGTATTTTGTTCATGAAAAAACATGATTTGCTTTGCTTTCATCTGACACAGCACCACTTATGTTGTGCCGTTCAGCGTTCTAATATTAGTATTAATTCTTTCAAAGTTTAATCAGAGGAGAGTAAAACCTGCACAATAAGAGTACAAGCAGACTGACGTATATGATGAAACTACTGGGGGAAAAGCAATCTAATCAGTACCTTAGCCATTCGGTTTTGGATGCAGACCTGGAGATAATAAATAATAAGAGACGATGACGTTGAAAGCAAATGAGCTGGAGAGGTATACGGAACGATTAGACTGCTGGTGCTCCTGCGGTGGGACGGTGAGCTGTATTGAGAGATCTTTGGAAAGGTGTCAGATGAAAGCAGATCACTAGAAAACAAGCCGCTGGGTGTCGTCAGCGCCGGTAAACGGCGTGAGTGCAGTTGAACGCCTCCAGGCTTGACAGCACAAGGACGTTTCGTGTGTCCAGGTGGTCCCGCAGATGGCCGGCTCGTCCCCGGTGACCGACTGGTGAAGATCAATAACGTTGCCGTCGATGACCTGACCCCAGAGCAAGCTGCTGAAATAATCAGGTCTGCACAGACACACACACGCATGCACGCACGCATTGGCACAAATGCCAGACGATGTTATATGAAATTACATGAATTACGTCACTCACTGTCTGTTTTTCAGGGAGTGTCAGGACACGTTGACCATGACGGTCCTCAGAATAATGCTGGTAAGTCCTGCTCCGCCTGGGAGACCAAGAAGGCTGCATTTACACAAAATGTTACATTCAGAGGAAAATTCATGAGGAAAATTGCCTCCTCTAAATCAATTGTATTATTAACTAAGAGGGAAAGTAGCAGCCTGGTGCTGCTAGTCACGTGTGCATGATTAATTGGTCATTAGCAAATGCGACTGCAAAAGCGGACGGTTTTGGCACGTTGATGGTCTGGAGCATGCAGGCGCGTGTTAACATAGTGCCAAGGAGGAAAGACATCAGCAGCGATCCTAGAGATCCTACCTGCTGCCGCACATCAATCTAGGCTTATAAAGGCATTTCCAAACTATTCGGAGCTCCATCGATCTGCAGTGAGAAAGATTATTCAGAGGTGTAAAACGTTCAAGACAGTTTCCAGCCTCGACAGGAGTGGATGTATTATCCGGTCCACACCAAGAACAGACTGTGTAATGCTTGGAGAAACTGTAACAGATGCATCTCTGACACTGCAGGCTTTAATTTTTATCTCTGATGTGCAATTTCATGGCAGTATAGTTTGAAAAGGACTGAAGACGTGTTCTTGATTAGAGGGGTTACCGGGAGAGTGCTTTAATTTGCCTTAAAATGTGACGTGACCTTCATCTAAGACCCGTCTAAGACAGATCTCCAGAGAGTAGTTGTTCTTCATTAGGCTGGAAAGGGGGATACAGTCATCTCAAAGTGTTTGGAGATCCATCAGTCCACAGTTGGACAAGTGGTGTACAAATCGAGACAGGCCTGTGCTGTGGCCACTCTTACTAGATGCTGGTGCCCGGCGTTGATGACTCCAAAAGTACATCTCAGTGTGATAAAGAAGAGCCAAAGAGTAACAGCCAAAGGCCTGAAGACATCACAGGGACTGGCCAACATTTCTGTTCGTGAATCGATCTTCTGTAAGTCGTTGAACGGGGAGGGGGTCCATATCAGAACACCAGGAGGAAACAAAGTTAATTCATAAACAACATTTAAAAGCTATTGCTACATGCTACATACTGCTAGATACTAAAAGTAAAAGAGTTTGCAGACTGATGAAGCAAAACTTGAGTTATCTAGAAAGAATACTCATAATGCAATAAGGACACAGTTTATCAACATCAACAAATCATCACAGTGATGGTGGTAGGAGCATCATGATTTGGGCTTGCATCATAACCTGGATCTGTCGCAGTCAAGGGGAAAATTAATTCCCCGACTTACCTCCATATGCTGCTGAATATCGCCAGAGTGGAATAATGATCCAGAGTTGATCATTTTCCTGATGCAACAGGAAAACGATCCACAACGTCGTAACTGTAACGCAGAGCGGCTTCAGAAATGAGCGCTGTAAATGTGGTAAAAATCAAGGCTCGGCGTCTCTGCAGCCAACGGGATCCTGAAATGCTGCTGTCAGCACACACAACAGGTCCTGTCACCACTGCTTAGCCGTGACAGCCGCACCTCACTTTGTGTCCGTGAAATCGACGACTGCGTTTGCGCTGAGGGGGGGATAGATCTGCAAATGAACGACTGCTCCTCATCAGCAGCTGTGCTGACAGAGGCACCTTTAACAAGCGATTCATGGCCCACAGGTCCTCCGAGAAGTCATTGCAGAGATTTAAGGAATCAGTAGAATTGCTCGGAAAACATTCGTCTCCGTCACATTTGTCGATGGTAACAAAGCATCAGACAAATAACAAACCAGGGGAGGTTATTTTTTTAAATAACTCATGAGTTTTCCTGTTGATTAAATCTCCATGTCGTAACAAATATGCACTGATGATGTTTTCTTACTCACCTTTTCAGCCACGCAGACCTGCTTGAATCTTTGCATTAAATGCTCTGTGTATTTTTTCTGTGATAGAGTAGCTACATGTTAAAAAGATCGACCACCTTGAAACATGTTCAGCTCAGGCTTTCGTCTACATCCTGGAGTGATGTCGTCATAATCTTTACGTCATAATCTTTAAGTGATGGCATCTACTGGTTGACGCTGCCAGGCCTCTCGATGAACAGAGCATGACAAACTCTAACTCTGCGTTCTGTGCAGGGCCCAAAGTCATCATTCATCACACCGGAGAAGAGAGCCAAGCTCAAGTCCAACCCTGTGAAGGTCCACTTTGCTGAGGAGGTGGAAGTCAATGGACACTCTCAGGTACGATATTTTACTGTCTTCTAATTGGCACAGTCCCTTAATGGAAAGTGTATTTGAAAAGTGAGAAAGGAGTCGGAGAGAGAGGTTTTTTCTGGTTGTCATCTGTCGTCGGTCTCCAAATTACCAGCTTCATCTCTAAAACGGTGTAAAGTGAACCACTGGCTGCATGAAGGGGTCCAAAAGCTTCGTCATTGTAGCACTCAGCTGTTCACCAGTGACCACCCAGGCTCGATTATTCTGGCATATCCAGTGCAAAATCTGTCGGTGTCACATGTTTGTCAGTGGACTCGTGGTTGACAAGTTCCTCTGGCGTTCACTGGTCTCTGATTGGCACATCGGTTAACAGCCATGCGGTTTGTGCTCCTTCATTGATGTTTAGCATCTTCAGAGTCTTATTATTATTCATATCCACAGTGTAACAAGTTATCAACTCCGTCTTATATCAGGCCAAGTTTCTGCCTGCATTGTGATGAAATGTTATTATGAGAATTAGGTAGCTCGACGAATCACCACTGCTCTTATGCTCTGGGATTCAGGGGAAACTGCTGGTGCAGTAGACGCCTGATTCCGGAGAAGGTTCCAGTGTTGTGGAAGATGTATGGAAATACTCTGCAGCTGTGGAGAGTATCAGTGGCAGACGTGAGGCTGCCACTGATACTTCCACACCAGGGGACTGCTTTGTGGCATGGTGTGGAAAGGATAAGCTTATCTTGAACATGAAGACAAAGACGATGGATTTAAGGAGAACTGGGGAAAAGCAACAGCGCTGTTTCCATCCTGGGAGAAGACGTGGAGATGGTGAAGGAGGTTGGTGTTCACCTGGACAACAGATTGGACTGGAAATGCAAGAAAGGAGGAGATGGTGCTTCTTGAGGAAGCACAGGTCCATAAATATCTGCTACAAGATGTTGTAACTCTGGTCTGTGGAGGGGGGAGCAGTTTCATCTGCAGTCACCTGTTGGGGCTGCAGCATCAACAAACAGATGAAGAAGGATGACTGCTGGGAACTGTTGTGGAGCCCTTTGGAGCTGACGGTGCACATCCTCCAGTGATTAAACAACATAGCAGTCTCAGTCAGATGCTCCTTCATCTCCGCTGCGTTAACCGGAGACAGTGGGTGTGTCCAACACTTTGGGTTGCTCTTGCTGACGCTTCCGTCTTACCAATAAACAGCGAATCAAATAGGAGATGCTGAATGAGCGTGTGAGACCAAACACACACACATACGCACTTAAACGAGTGCGGCTGACGAGAGTAACACTGAATAACTTCCCATCTGGTAACTACTTAACTCAAGCATGCTTAAATATCAAAGATGAAGGTTGCAGTGGCTGACTGTGAAAGCCAAGTAAACAAACATAAGAAAAAAAATCCTGATGCCTAATTTGAAAACTGTACATCCATCTAAAAAACAAATATCAACAACATTGTGCTTTTATAACACGTTTCTAGTCCAGGGACCTCTGAAGGTGCTTTTACAACGCAAGCAGCTTTCTGTCACTGCCACACACACATTAATTAGATCGACTTATTGATTAGAGCGATTTATTCCCTGTCATTCCTATAATTATTCCTATGATCAATCAGATTACATTAACGTTATTCTATATGAAGCCTAAGCAGGATTTAGTGGCAACAATTAGCCTTAACAGGGAGGAAATCGGGGTACTCAGAGAAAACCCATCCATGGATGCATGGATGCCATGGATGGATGGATGGATGGGTTTTTCTTCTCTCCATTAAAGAGAAGAAGCTGCAGATTTTTATTTTTTATTTATCTCACTTTATTTAGTGTAGAGGACATTGTATATTAATGAGCATTCAAAATGTAAATATACCCAATTATAGCCAGAAGGCTAATTTGCATTGGCAGTCCTCCTGTATGACTCAATAAAAGCTACTTACAACATTACGCATCACACAGTATCAATAATATAAAACACAGACATAGTCAAAGATCGCACATTTGTAACAACAAAAGAAAGTCAGAATGGAAAGAATGAAAAAACAAGACAGCCCTGTTGACTGCAGACCGGAAGAGGGATCAGATGTTCATAAGAAGGTAAAGTGCAAGTACTAAAGAGCTTTTAGCAATAAGATGTAAAATGCTCAAATTATTGCACGTTGCCCATTTGCACGGGTTTTTAAAGTGAATAGTGCGTTGTACCGAGTTTTACAGTACATTAGCGGGTACGCATACATGGTTAAACCCATGAGTGCATAAATATATATGTAAGCACACAGGTCACAGGCCGGGTCTGTTTTCAGCAGGTGAACAACAGAATAAAATACAGTCAACAATTAATGATCACAGATTTGAGATGTTTTAAGCCAATCCCTGGGGTTTCCCTTAAAGGAACAGTAGGAGGGACAATCCCTTATTGTATAAGGAAGGCTGTTCCAGATTTTCACCTCCCACAACATTCATCCCCAAAGGAATTTCACTTATGGGGTGTCTCACAGTCACCTCTATCACACGCCCGAGTGTTGATACCACTCACAGACCTCCTTCTGTGGGCTGCACCCATGAAAGATTTGTCAAATCCTCTCAGTCAATGTCAACCAGCTTCTTTTTTTTGCTGTTGACTCTCATTTGGTGAACTGGATGATTGAAGCCTGAAGAAACAAGACATGTTGGCAGTTTGAATGTGTTCATTTTAACCAGCAGGAGCCTCAGCAGAACCATCTACAACCACAACAGCCTGGCTCCTCCTCCTCATGCTGGTCACACTCCGCTGTGGGATGATGTCCCATCCTTCAACCAGCGCTTGTTACAGATCAGGTTGAGGTTGAGCTCAGGAGTTGTGGGGGTCTGATGAGCCCGGCTCTGTGAGGGTGGGCGTCTTCGTCTTGGACCAGTGCAGCAGGGCTCATCCTCTCAGATCCTTTGATTGGCATCTCCAGATGGATAGATGGAATATATTGATCCCAAAATAGGAATTTATTGAATAAAAATATGAATAATGAATTATTCGCTAATAATCCAGAGTGCAACAATCTAATATTCCCTTTGAGTAATAATAAAGATTTATTTACTTCAGTTCAGATTAATAATGAATGTGGGCTTTAAATGCAGAGTGTCCTCTTTTATTCTGCGGGTACAGCCACAACCTTTCTCCTTCAGACATTTTTGTATTAACTCCCGTGAGAATGAACAAAAAAGGTCTGCACGGGGGAATTACAGGTTTTTAGACTATAAAGACAGGAAATAACAACGACATGAATGTGTCGCTGCACCTTTGATGCAATGTTCCAATGAACAGAAATCCAGAGAGAAAAAAGAATGATTTATTAACTGGAAGTATTTTAAATAAAAGAAAACCTACGTCAGCTTGACTGCAGAAATCTGAACAAGGCTTCAACTACTCGTCTCGCGGTTTCTTTGGCACCTCTTTGTCTCTCTCAGTAGAGCACAACCCCACATATTCAAGCAAATACTACAGCAGCATCTGACTTTTATCTGGTTTTAACCAGAATGAACTGATTCAAGCCATCAGCTGGTTACCTCTGAGGACAGTTGGAGTCCCGTTTATGAAAGGGTCTGCAGACTTATGCAATTAAATAATTCTTTTATTCCATGCATTTTTTTTTTTTTTTTATGGATTAAAGATGAGACAATTCTGAAATTTATGTTCTAGTCAATGATGTCCTTATATGTTAAAAACCTACAGTTGTGAAAAGGTGTGCAGGCTTTTTATGTCCACTTTATATATTTAACATCTTTTGCGAGCAGTGACTATCTGCAGCCTTGAGATTTTCTCCTCTGTGATGCTTTTAGAGCCTTTTAAAGGGGCTTCACATCAAACCTTCACATTATTATTGTCTACGACAAGACTTGTAAATCAAATATGTAAGAATAAAAAAATCAGCTAAACTTTACTTGAGCTAAAAGGTCAAAGACTTGTCAGTCCAACTCAAAAGGCCATAACAAAGTAGAAGAAATGAAAGTGAAACATGAAAGAAAGGAACAGGAAGGGCTCCTCCTGGACAGTTTTAGTCTTTGCAGCTTTTTGTGACTCTTATTCCATCCAGGAAACTCCCCTTTGAGTTCCTGTGGACAGGATATCTTCACAAAAAGAGACATTTGAACAAGCTGAACTTTTGAGATCATCCCACTCACATATTAGGTATAAATCAGATTTTTGTCTCAAATTAGGGTCAATCTGGGTCAATTTAATCACAACATATACGATCCACAATACAGTGATCCCTTATTTTTCATGGTTAATGGGGACCGGCGCACCCCCCCGCGAAAATCAAAACCCGCGAACTGGGCCCAGAGCCCCCCGAGCCTCAATAATGTGTTTAAAAGATGTTTAAAAACCGCAAAAAAGTAGCGAGGCACTGCAACGAAACAAGACAAAGACTCAACTGTGGTCTTTCTGTTACCTTCACAGCCTCTGGTCTCTGAACCGTAGTAAACAAACTGCTGCTATTGTGCTATTTTTGGCTCGTAATTAGTGGCTAACATGCTAACAACAACAAAAGAAACAGTCTGGTTTTCTCTGCATGGAACGAGCACTTTATTCTGGCACTGCAGGAACTTGTAACATCACACAGGTTGTATTGTTGGGCTCCTGTCGGTTAACAGAGAATGTAAATCTATACACGCTGGGCTGCTGTTGATGCTCACTACACTTTTCATCTAACCCCGTTTTCATTCTGCTGTCCCACGACACACACACTACATTACCCATAAGGCCACACCATTACCCATAAGGCTACCTTCTTAAAGGGGCCAGGCTGGCTCACAGCATTTCTCCGCTGTGAGAGAACACGCACAACATCATGTGATGTTTCTGCAATTTTTTCTTGTTTATTTTTAATTTTTTTTATTATATATTTCTGATAAATCCGTGAATAACTAAAACCGGAACTTAAAGTGCGAATTGACGAGGGATCACTGTACAGCATATGGTGAAGGAGTTTAAACTGTTATTTTGATTACTTTAATCTTGACTAAAAGTAAAACAACTTGCAACTTGACTTGAAATGACTTGAGGCTTATTTATAATAAATTTAATTTTAAATAAAACATGTTTCCCTGTGAGATGGCGTGCAGGCCAGGTGTACAGTTGTAGAAAAAAATGTAAGCGCGTTAAATTCAAAGTAATAATTAATAAGCAACCAACTGGTCATTCAAAGCAAAAACCGTGCAGTTCCACTGAACAAATAAACGCAAAGGTTGACGGTTGGTTTCACCACAAACTATCGTAAAACAACATGCACTAACTAAATGCATGTAGGTGAAAACCACGGAACTCGCTGGGCGTTAATTTAAAGGTTCTTTCTCACTGCCTGATCTTGGGCTGTCGCAGATAAAAGATCAGTGTCGTTAAAGAATCGCGGGGATATCATTGGTCAGAATCGGCTGTCCGGCAGTTCGATGACAACGCTGGTCCTGCAACCAAAGACTACCTGGTATGAACCTCTGACAGTGTCAGAACTCCTACAACTCCATCAACTTACCAGCCAATTAAAATGCAACCTGAAATGGCGCATTGATTATTGGGAACTAACGTCGTTACAAAGAAAAATAAGAATCCAAAGTTGGCCTCTTCTCTTAACCCTGACCAGAAACACATTCTTCTCCTTCATTGCTTCTTTAAAAAATCATTTTGGCACATCTAAACACGCAACGGAGCGGTTTATCTTCATCTGTTGTTTAGTCACTGTCAGCGCATGCAGATTACGCAATTCTACATCTGCCTGCACCTCTGCATACCAGTCTGTACATCGCACCCTAGACTGAGAAACTGCAGATCCTGCAGCGTGAGATGTTATGATCAGGGCTGGACAGCGATTCAAATTTTTAATTGCGATTAATCACATGATTTCCCTGATTAATCACGATTAATCACATTGTGTACGCAAAATCAAATAGCCACAATCAGAACATTAAAACAGGTCATTTCTGAGGTAACAGCAGAAACTTTTAACGGGGAGTTCAACTTGTCAGTTGTTACAAATAATCTTGTTTCTGTTAAATCCTCCATCTGAGAGAACTTTAAAATGAAAATGTCCATGTTAAAGTTCAGTAACTTTATCAATCCGTGTATCATTCGTTCTTTCCATTTTCAATTGTCAATCAAAAAATTAAAAGAATTGTGAAAAAAAAGTATCATTTTATTTTGTTTTTCGATTTTGAATCTAACACACACAAAAAAAAAAGCCTGTTTTTTTATATTTCAATTTTAGACTTGGATCAAAAATACAAAATGAAAAAACAGGCCATGTGACTGAATTTGTTTTTAATCTTTAATTGTCTGGTTTATGTGACCCAGAAATGTCTTTGTGCGGCAGTTCAGGTATCATGGCGGCGCTGGAATCACATACTATAATATTTGCAATATTGTGTAAATCTGAATGAAAACTCAGCTCATATATAGATGAACCAAAGCCTCTCCAGCTCTGCGTCTGACATCAGCCTTTTCTATCAAAATACAATCTGGTTATGCTAAAAATCAGATATGTGCCGTCACTCTGAGCGCAGCCAAAGCTGCCATGAAGCTCCTCACCTCCATTAACGATCTTTTGCTTATTCTGTTGCCCGGTTGATGACTTTTGAGGTTCTTGACCTCCAGGTTGGACCCACTGAGTGTTTGAAACAACAGTTATGACTCTTGGATGTGATTTATTATAACAAGCCGTACCATTTATCATAGGTCGGCGTTATTCCACAGCGTATGCAGTTTCTCTTTCAGGTGCCTCGCTCTGGTTGGTTGTTTTCTTCTTGCGAGCGGATGTGAAATTAGCTGGATGAGGAAAACCACAGAGGCTGGAGTGCCCATTACTAAACATGGGGAAAACACAGATCAATATTTGCCGTGTTCTCCGGTCCTAATGTCTGGACAACAAGCATTAGATTAGAGAGATGTTGAGGAGCCGGAGGGATGGAGTGTTCCAGAGATGGGAAAGAGGGGGTTACCGGCGTTTAATAAGAGAGAAGAGCAGAAATGAAAAATGGGGGGGGGGGGGGGGGGGGGGGGGGGGGGGGGTTATCTGAAACACCGCTGATCTGCGTTTGAGCTTCAAAACGTACAGACATCAACATTTCATTGCATCACTGTGTCTGAACAGGAAAAAAAAAAAAAAAAAAGATTCTGACATCTCTGCTTCTGAGAGCAGAGAGGAGGCGATGCAATGATGACTCACCGCGGGGAAAAGCTCGGCAGACAGAAAGAGGCCAGAGGATGTGGTGCAGAGGAATCCTCTGTGTGAAGAGCAGAAAATGAAATGAAGCTACTGCATCTAGGTGGGAGGGGGGTCGTTGGCTGGTTCTTGTTGGGCCTGGAGGAGGTCTGCTGCATGACACTGGTCCAGCACGCCAGCACCAAGTTTGATCCAGTCGGTAGCTGTGGTTGTGCTCACTGGATGATGCTGAGGAAGCGTTGGAGGTCGACATCGGTGCTCTGCGTCTGGCTGCTGGGCTGCTTTAGCTCTGGTGTGGATGGATATGGGAGAAACTCACAACATCACAGACCTTCACACGTCCATCTGTGCAGCAGAGTCACCACATGTTCACACACCACATCATCACTGTCTGTCTTGTGTCGTTTGTTCAGATCTTGTTAGGTTTGGGTTTCATATTTTTCAGGGGTTTCTCTGCTTTCTTTGACTCCCTTGTGCTCTCTTCTGTTGCTGTTAATGTTACTTCCTGTTTTACTTTGAAAGTCTTTCTTTCCCTGGTTGAGTTCTGTTATACTTCCTCGCGTTTGTCATTGTCTTGTCTTTTCTCTCCTGGTTGCTGGTTCGGTTGCTGGTCTTCATCCTGTTTACCATCCTGCTGGTTTTGGCTCCTGTTGCTCCTTCCTCTCTTTCTGTTTCTTAATGGACCTTCCTCAGTTTGGTTTGTTTAAGTTTTGGACTAATAAAAGACTTTTTGTGGTGACGTCTACCCTCCCATCTCTCCTGTATTCGGGTCCTAAGCTTGAACCTAACAGAACCCTAACAGGAGATCCTTCCTGCCCACAGCTAGAACCTTCTGCAATGAATCACTGAAGAGACGCTTACTGCAACAGTTAATTTCCCTTCATTACTCTGACTTTTCTGTGTAAGTGTCAGCATTAATGCTGCTATCACAGAGGTGTTGTTGATGATTTCCAAGAGTGGAAGACCCAAGACCCATTTTCTTTCCAGAATAGATTCAGCTGGATTCAGCTGGACCACTGGCTGATGGTCTCCTCCAGATGTCCAGGGTTTAGAGACAGTTGTTTTTGTTTCTAACCTCTTGGAAGTCTTGAAGTCATGTGGGCCGCTGCGTAGCTCGCTGGTTGGACCAGGCAGCTCGTGTACAGAAGCTGCAGTCCTCCTGCAGCAGTCGCAGGTTTGACTCCCAGCCTGCGGCCCTTTGCTGTGTGTCTTCCTGACTCTCTCTGGCCCTCTGTCCTGTCGTAAAAATTCAAAAACAAGTTTTAATCTTGTAGAAGGTGAAAATGTATAACTCTTTTCCATTCTTTCTTTGAGGAATGTTGTTTTTACACATTTGAATGTGTTTCCTGTGCAGCTGCTTCATCAGCACAGTCGTCTGTTGGCTTGATCACTTTATTGACACTGTAATAGCTTTTGTTAGCATGTAGTGCCGACCTGATAAATGGATGTATACTGTGGATGGGTTATGCATGTCAGAATGTTTAAAACTTAACAAAAACATGATACCATCTTTGATCCCTGATCTGCTGTCCTGTTCACAGGGGAACTCGCTGCTCTTCCTGCCCAACGTCTTGAAGGTGTATCTGGAGAATGGTCAGACCAAGGCCTTTAAATTTGAGCCCAACACCACGGTCAAGGTATTTTGAGATGATAGTCGGCGACAGTTGGATTAATCCCGACCCCACAGTCGTTGAGCTGAGGCTGGAAAAGAGCCTTGAAAAGGAAAAGATTTGACCTTCATTTCAAATTCCCTTTTTAGATGTAATTAAACCACCCAAAGCTCATATTTCCTCTCATTCAGAAGATGCAACAGTAGCCCAAATGCTTTTCCTGAGGCTTACAAACCTCAGCTCAGCTCAGCAGGCATGCCTCCTGATGTTATGAAATATTGACTACCAAGATGTAATTTCTTTTGCACATCAGGACATTGTGATGACACTGAAGGAAAAGCTTTCTCTGAGCCGTATTGAACACTTCTCCCTGGTGCTGGAGCAGCAGCACAGCAGCAACAAGCTGCTGCTGCTGCACGATGAGGAGAGGATACAGCAGGTATCCACACACACAGACACACACAGTTAATTACTCACACGCACTCGCCTTTTGGCGTTAATCTGAAGCGCTGCTTAAGCTTTTCACAAATAAAAAAAAAACCATGTGTGTCTTCAGGTGGTGCAGAAGAAAGAAGTTCATGACTACAGGTGTCTGTTCCGTGTTTGTTTCATGCCCAAAGACCTCCGGAAGATGCTGCAGGACGACCCAACTGCCTTTGAGTACCTCTACCTGCAGGTAAACCAGGGAGCCTGCAGATCTGTGCTCCTTCTATATTCGTTTGGAATTGTAAGCTTTCAGTTTTTGTTGTGTTCGTAGATTCTGTGTGTGGCTTTGCTCAGGATGCCTGTGGGAAAAATAATGTAACACGCTGCCTTGATGTTGAGGCAAAGTGTTCCTGAGCTCAGTTATTCTCCAGTGAGAATAGATAGCTGTCCAGCTGAAACACTGAACGATGTTTTAACCATCCAAATTACAACCCCAAATCCCCAAATACGTTTGGACACTAAAAAAATGTAAATTTTCCAGCTCTTCCCGTTTTATCACCATGTTCTGCTCATTGGTTTGGTTTTACGCCAGATGCCCTCATTTATCCAGTCTCTGGACCGAGAGCAAGAGCACTGCCTTGTGACCCCTTATTGGCTGGAACAATGGGGGGCAACGTGGTAAGGGTCAGTGCTGGGGATCAGTGCTGCAGCCTGGTGGTCGAAGGGCTCCCCACTATTCTGGCAAAAACACAGAAAACATCCCAGCATGCTTCATTCCACTCCATAGTACGTAAAGGAGCTAAATGTGCCCATAAGCAGGGCTTAAAGTATTCCGGCACCGTGCCGGATCTCAGGCATTTGACTCTGATTCAGGAAAAAAACACACACAAACCCGTTATCTTTGAGTGGTCTTGAACGCAACATCTGAGGTGAGCCAGTGTTTGTTTGAATGGAGGCAACAAGTGGAGCTGGGCATTGATAGAGGATAAGGGTGGAGTCGGTTAGCCATTTGGGTGCGAGAAGCTAAGGGAGCCTGGTACCTGTTTTTGTGTGTTGTGCTCTAAGAAGCTAGTCTATGCAACTAGCGGCAAAAAAAGCTCTTCACCGTCCCTAAAGAGACGCCGGTCATATGGCAGCTGTCCGCACGCTCCAACACGCAAGCCGTTAACCAGGACTTAGCGGACGTAGCGCCCCGAGTGACTCATCTATTTGTGACTTGAAAATACGTTTGTGCTCGTTTTTTGCGGAACATTATTTCATTATTTATCATTTACAATCGTTCAACCGCTTGTACATCTGTGTAAAAAAAAAAAAAAAAGTAGCGGTTGATAAAAACGCTTAAAAAAAACTGCCCATTTCCAATCAGCAGGCCAGTTATATGAACACACATCGCATAGCAGAGTTCAAGAAATGTCCGTGTTATATGTAAAGCACCTTGAATTGTCTTGTACATGAAATGTGCTATACAAATAAACTTGCCTTGTCTGTCTGATCAGCTCCAAAGGATGGATGTTTTCTCTGAATGTTGATGAAGACAACCACCCAAAACATGGAAAAATACTGAATGTAATGGTTCACTTTTTTAATGATGATCCATCCAGAGAAATAACATCTAATGTTAAAAAAGGGGGAGATGAGTCAAGACCAAATGGAATGTGTAACTTAATTTACCATTGTTTTGAACAAAAATGATAGAAAAGTTGCAATTTGTTTTTGTTTTTTTTGTACAAATTGCCCTTTACTGAATTAAATAGTTGTTAAATGAATCAGATTAATGGGCTTGACTGAGTTTAACATGTTTTCACTTATAACTTAATAACCTTTTCTTTCTAAAATTCACATTTGAATTGAAGGTCATCTTGTACATTACCAAGCACAGTGCCAAAAGGTTGTTTGCCAAATTGCCTATATGTGTATGCGTTCGATCCACTGCACCCCCGGAAAAAGTTCAGGCTCAGGATTTTTTTTTACTTAAATCCCTGCATAAGTATTGTTAAAATAATGACTGGCGCATGAGTTGGCTGTAAATGGGTTAATTGGCGATATGTCAGTGACATTGATGGGAATCTCATCATCTACAGGACATAACATCGTTTTAGATTCCAGGAATCTTGAGAAACCTCCGCTCACATGGAACAAGACTGGTAATCAATACGGCATGCCTGTGATGCCTTCAGACAGCAGCGCATTAAAGCAGACATGATCCTTTAAAGGAAATCACTGCACGGGCTCAGGAAATCACTGTCTCAGAGGTAAAGCTCTGTCATGCAAAGAGGAAAACATACATGAACGTGAGCCAGGAACGCTGCCATCTGCTGGGCCAAAGTTCATTTAAAAATGATCTGAGGCAACGAACTGAAATTTGAAATTCCCTTTGGAAACCATGGGCATCACATCCTCCAGACTAATCTCTGATGACGTCTCTGACGGTATGGAGGTTCATCAGCACCTGCAGATTGGGCAACTTGCACATCTGGCATGTGACAAAGATGACCCAGGGACTGTTAAGGAGTCATACAAGACAGTGTTTCCCTCACAAACCTCCTCAGCTCCAGACTCGCATCAACTGTTGTCAGAAGAGGAGGAGATGTTACACTGTGGCAGACGTTGCCCTCTCCCAACTTTATTGAGCCATGTTACTGCCATCGCCACGGTTTTTTGTGCCACTCATGATGACTCTCTGTGCATGTGTGTGTTAGGGAGTGAACGATGTACTGCAGGAGCGCTACGCGGTCGAGATGAGGTGTAACACCGCCTTGCGACTGGCTGCGCTGCACGTTCAGGAGAGGCTGGTGAGCTGTGGACAGTCCCCCAAAGCCAACCTGAAGATGATCACGTAAGACACACACACACACACAACTCTAATTCAAGCCGGAGTCGTCATCTACTGAAGAACTACAATAATGACTAAATAGTTAAGTGGGAACTCAAACCACAAAGAGTTTTTCTTATGATCAAGACAGTAAAACCAGTGGCGGCTGGTGAAAAAAAATCTTGGTGGGGCTGGTGTGCCAACATTTTTCCCTGCCTAATCTAGCATAAGCATTAAAATGAACAGTCAGAAAATGACTACAGGTCCACAATAATAATTTAATTTCAGTTTCCAGTTTCAAATAAGAAGTAACAATTTACAGCTATATTAGACTTTATGCTATCAAATACTATACAATCAAGGGGTAAATTGTCCCTCCGGAAGGAAGCTGTGCAGCCTCTCCAATAAGGCTGCAGCTGTCAGGTTTGCAGCTACTAAAAGGACCAAGGCGCAGGAGATCTCAAAAAGCAAAGGTTTATTCCAACCAACACAAACGTCCAAAAAGATCCAAAAACACAAAAAGGGCAATGATCAAAAAACACAAAAAGTCAAAATGCAAAAACATAACTTAACTCAAACCTGAAGACAAGAGGGAACCATAAAGGACTGCAAACACATACTCACAACAACAATGACCCACAGAGAACAGGGGAAAATGACAGGACTTAAATACACAGAGGAACAAACGAGAGGCAGGTGCAGGGAATCAGTGGTAACGAGGGGAAGGAAGCAAAGCTGAAAACAATAGAGACAAGACAGACCTTTCAAAGTAAAACAGGAAACACTAAAGACAGGGAAAGACGCCAACTTGACAGACACAGACACACACAGGGCTGCCATGGCCGACCCAGGCCATAACAGTACCCCCCCCCAAAGGACCGGCTCCCAGACGGTCCAAACCAAAAAAAAGGCAGAACAAACAGAGGAAGGGGAGCAGAGCAGGGCGGGTGGAGGGGGCCGGAAGGCAGGGAACCAAAACAAACAAAAACCCAAACAATCACCAGACCCTCAGGCCAAACAGAAAGAGTTCAGGAGGGCGGCTGCAGCGCCCGACGGAGGTCCGAAGCAGCCCAGGGGCCCGACCTCGGCGCCTGACGGAGGCCCGAAGCAGTCCAGGGGGCCGGCCTCGGCGCCGGGAGGAGGCCCAACACAGTCCAGGGGGCCGACCTCGGCGCCTGACGGAGGCCTGAAGCAGTCCAGGGGGTCGGCCTCGGCGCCGGGAGGAGGCCCAACACAGTCCAGGGGGCCGGCCTCGGCGCCGGGAGGAGGCCCAACACAGTCTAGGGGGGCGGCCTCGGCGCCTGGCGAAGGCCCTATACAGTCCAGGGGGGCGGCCTCGGCGCCTGACGGAGGCCCTAAACAGTCCAGGGGGGCGGCCTCGGCGCCGGAAGGAGGCCCAACACAGTCCAGGGGGTTGGCCTCGGCGCCGGAAGGAGGCCCTAAACAGTCCAGGGGGTCGGCCTCGGCGCCTGACAGATGGCAGAGACAGTTGAGGCGGACGACCACCACGCCAGCGGACTGGAACCAGGAACAGACGAGGCAGCCGGCGTCGGTGGCCTAGACCCAGGAACTGATAGGGCAGGCAACGCCGGCGTGCAGGAACCAGGACCTGGCGAGGTGGACGACCCCGGCGTTGGCGAGCAGGAACCAGGACCTGACGAGGCTGACGACCACGGCGTCGGCGTGCAGGAACCAGGAACTGACGAGGCTGAAGACCACGGCGTCGGCGTGCAGGAACCAGGAACTGACGAGGCGGAGAGCGGCCGCGGCGCCGGACGGGAGCCAGGGGGCGCCGTGGAGTCACCTGCGACTCCTCCTGCAGCGGCGACGGAAGGAGCTGGACCTGCTGCAGCTCCTGCTGCAGCTCCTGCTGCAGCGGCGACGGAAGGAGCTGGACCTGCTGCAGCTCCTGCTGCAGCTCCTGCTGCAGCGGCGACGGAAGGAGCTGGACCTGCTGCAGCTCCTGCTGCAGCTCCTGCTGCAGCGGCGACGGAAGGAGCTGGACCTGCTGCAGCTCCTGCTGCAGCGGCGACGGAAGGAGCTGGACCTGCTGCAGCTCCTGCTGCAGCGGCGACGGAAGGAGCTGGACCTGCTGCAGCTCCTGCTGCAGCGGCGACGGAAGGAGCTGGACCTGCTGCAGCTCCTGCTGCAGCGGCGACGGAAGGAGCTGGACCTGCTGCAGCTCCTGCTGCAGCGGCGACGGAAGGAGCTGGACCTGCGGCAGCTCCTGCTGCAGCGGCGACGGATGAGTCTGGACCTGCGGCAGCTCCTGCTGCAGCGGCGACGGATGAGTCTGGACCTGCGGCAGCTCCTGCTGCAGGGGCGAAGGAAGAAGCTGGACCTGCTGCAGCTCCTGCTGCAGCGGCGAAGGAAGAAGCTGGACCTGCTGCAGCTCCTGCTGCAGCTCCTGCTGCAGCGGCGAAGGAAGAAGCTGGACCTGCTGCAGCTCCTGCGGCAGCTTCTGCTGCAGCGGCGAAGGAAGAAGCTGGACCTGCTGCAGCTCCTGCTGCAGCTCCTGCTGCAGCGGCGACGGAAGAAGCTGGACCTGCTGCAGCTCCTGGTGCAGCGGCGACGGAAGAGGCTGCACCTGCTGCAGCTCCTGGTGCAGCGGCGACGGAAGAGTCTTGACCGCCTGCAGCTCCTGCTGCAGGGGCGCAGGGAGTGTCTCGGCCGCCTGCAGCTCCTGCTGCAGGAGCGCAGGGAGTGTCTCGGCCGCCTGCAGCTCCTGCTGCAGGAGCGCAGGGAGTGTCTCGGCCGCCTGCAGCTCCTGCTGCAGGGGCGACGGCTGGTTCTCGGCCACCTGCAGCTCCTGCTGCAGGGGCGACGGCTGGTTCTCGGCCACCTGCAGCTCCTGCTGCAGGGGCAAAGGAAGAGTCTCGGCCGCCTGCAGCTCCTGCTGCAGGGGCGACGGCTGGTTCTCAGCCACCTGCAGCTCCTGCTGCAGGGGCGCACGGAGAGTCTCGGCCGCCTGCAGCTCCTGCTGCAGGGGCGCAGGGAAACACGAAGGCGCGTCGACCACCTCGAGAAGGAGGGGAGGTGCGTCGACCACCTCGGGAACAGACTCTGGCGAGCGTGAGTCGACCACCTCGGGACACTCTGGCGAGCGTGAGTCACCACCTCGGGAACAGACTCTGGCGAGCTAGTCGGCGAGCCACCACCTCGGGAACAGATCTGGCGAGCGTGAGTCGACCACCTCGGAAACGAGGGAAGGTGCGTCGACCACCTCGGGAACAGACTCTGGCGAGCGTGAGTCGACCACCTCGGAAACGAGGGAAGGTGCGTCGACCACCTCGGGAACGGAAATCTGGCGAGCGTGAGTCGACCACCTCGGAAACGAGGGAAGGTGCGCGACCACCTCGGGAGCGAAATCTGGGAGCGTGAGTCGACCACCTCGGGAAACGAGGGAGGTGCGTCGACCACCTCGGGAGCGAAATCTGGTGAGCGTGAGTCGACCACCTCGGGAACGAGGGGAGGTGCGTCGACCACCTCGGGAGCGAAATCTGGTGAGCGTGAGTCGAACCACCTCGGGAACGAGGGGAGGTACGTCGACCACCTCGGGAGCGAAATCTGGTGAGCGTGAGTCGACCACCTCGGGAACGAGGGGAGGTGCGTCGACCACCTCGGGAGCGAAATCTGGTGAGCGTGAGTCGACCACCTCGGGAGCGAAATCTGGTGAGCGTGAGTCGACCACCTCGGGAACGAGGGGAGGTTGCGTCGACCACCTCGGAGAGACAGGAACGGAGGATGCGGCACTGGGGACCGCCCTGGACGTCGGTACCAAGACCACCAGCTCATCCTAGCCCTCACCAGGTCGGCCTGAAGCGCCCTCATGGACGGCATGGTGAGGAGCCGGGACTTGGTGGCGAGGTCTTTTAGGAGGAGGTCATAGACAAATATCCACCGCCTCACGTCGGTGGTCCCCAATACGGAGGACGTGAGACGGTGGTGGAGGTCTTGGAAGGCCTCGGACTCCTCATGATACCCCCGTAAGAAGACCAGGCCTCTGTGGAGAAGGGGCCCTGGCGGGTGGCGACTGGGTCCGTGGTGTGTGGACCTGGGTGAGTGCAGGAGGTGATGTGGCCTCCAGGGCGTCAGATTGTTCATTTAAAACCCCCAAAGTCAACACTCCGACACGAAGCCCTGGAGAACTGGCCACCTGTTGGGCGCCCGCCGAGAGCGTGAGCGCCTGCCTCGCCTTCTCCGAGGCGTCTCCTCCTCCTCCCCGGAGGCGAACCCGGCCAGGTAATGGGCTGGTCCAAACCCCCCGCTCCGACTGGCGTGCTGGATGCTCTTGGGCCCCCCTCCGGCCAGTCGGGTGCCCCAAAAGACATCGGGTTCTCCTGCTTGGTCCAGGTGAGGGTGGGTCATTCTGTCAGGTTTGCAGCTACTAAAAGGACCAAGGCGCAGGAGATCTCAAAAAGCAAAGGTTTATTCCAACCAACACAAACGTCCAAAAAGATCCAAAAACACAAAAAGGGCAATGATCAAAAAACACAAAAAGTCAAAATGCAAAAAACATAACTTAACTCAACCTGAAGACAAGAGGGAACCATAAAGGACTGCAAAACACATACTCACAACAACAATGACCCACAGAGAAACAGGGGAAATGAAAGGACAGGACTTAAATACACAGAGGAACAAACGAGAGGCAGGTGCAGGGAATCAGTGGTAACGAGGGGAAGGAAGCAAAGCTGAAAACAATAGAGACAAGACAGACCTTTCAAAGTAAAACAGGAAACACTAAAGACAGGGAAAGACGCCAACTTGACAGACACAGACACACACAGGGCTGCCATGGCCGACCCAGGCCATAACAGCAGCTGTTGAATCCTCACAGCTGTTGAGCAGCTTGATGAATCCATAGAACCGCTCCTGTATATTGTTGCGTCCATCAATGTACCTCAGTACCAGTACTAGCTGACATTATGTCCCCACATTGCTAATTCAAAAGCACCACAAAATTTAACACAACTGATTATCTAGGATAAAATATTACGGTTTTTATCTACCTCTTCATTGTGCCTTCTTTCAACAATGTGGTGCCCATCATCTCGCTGCGTTGCTATGCTAATCTTTCCGAGCACAGCTAGCTTTACGCAGTTTTCCATGTGAACTTTGGATCTCTCATGTTTATTGATCCAAAGAGGTGCTTTAAGTCAGTTAGTCCAGTCTTTGTCCAAGTCCAATCACGTCTGTCACTTCTGAAGAGGATACAGGGGAAACAGAAAAGTGCATTAGCTGCTCCACAACCTGCCAGCCACGTCTCACGGTTGAACCAGCTCCAACAAAAACATTTACCTTTCTCCTTTGTTTACTGGAAAATGTTAATTTCAGGCTTGTCGGGTCCCAGCTCCTTAACGAGAAGTTTTTCCTCCGTCGTCCGTCTCGCAAAAGGGTACATTAATAATGATTTCACCGAATTAGGTGGAAGCTGCTCTTGAACTCCAGTTGTCACCGCCGTCGCCATCTCTCTTCCTCGTTGCCGTATTTTTTTTTCTCCCGACGTGGATAGAGTCTGGGAGTCGCTCTACGAAATAAAACCATCGCTGGCCCTTCACGTAGCTCTAGCACATAAACCTTCACGAATTTTACGTAGCAGTTGGGGCTACATTTCCAGCACCCCATCGGAGTTAAATTTGGTGACATTGATAGGCTAATTATCAATAATTTTTACCTAGCAACCATAACCGGATTGGCTATTTAGCCGCAGGTCAGGGGCACTTTGCCGAGCGCCCCGTGAGAGAACAATGCACTGTAGGTCGCTGGACATTCACTGTTTAATGAGTGTCAGTTGGCGGAAATATTGTTTAAATGATTTAAATCACATGTAGACACGGACATACCATTAAGTAAATCTGACACTGATAAAATAAATAAATAAAAATAAAATAAAATAAATATTTTTCCCCTCCACAGCTGGTGGGGCAGAGCCCCAGCGCCCCCTATGGGCCAGCCGCCTCTGAGTAAAACATCTTATTTACATGGAAGAAGGTGGTTTAAGCTGATGGCTTTGTCATTCACACAACTATTTTACATCCTGGAATCAGTTTCCTGCTGTGACTTTTTATTTGTATTTTCTTTCTTGCTCCAGGAAGACTTGGGGCATAGAGAACTTTGTGTCTTCGACTTTGCTGAGAAACATGCGTGAGAAAGATCTGAGGAAGGCCATCAGCTACCACATGAAGAAATGCCAGTCGCAGCACGATGCCAAGCAGAAGGGCCTGTCAGTGGAGCAGGCCCGGATCAACTACCTGGAGGAGCTGAGTGAGCTCAAGTTTTTTGGAGGGAAATCCTTCGGTGCCACTTTGATGGTGAGCTTCTACCGAATAAGTGTTGATCTGCTGATCAGATGCAACCCGAATATGAATAACAGTCAAAATCAAGTAAGAAGAGAAAAATATAATCATTCAGCCCAAAAGTGCAGATAGGAATAAGACAGAAAAAAAAACATAATAGAAGCTAAAACAGTCAGGAAGCGCAGGACCAACAAAATAATAATCCAGCAAATCAAGCAACATGGCGGTTGTTTTGTCAGCATGAACACAACTACCGCACCAAAATGGCCGCACTGACCGCGGTCCGCAGAGAGGATCTCGGTACGGCTGTCGGCGAACTCTGGTCTGTGGCGTGAAAGCCCTGCCAGCCAACCTTAAGCGAGCCAACGGTGGCGGCGAAGACTTCGAAGGATTGCAGAAAAACAACATATTCTGACAAGCTTTTCCAGCTTCAGGATGCACTGAGGAGACCAAACAGTGCAGCGTCTCTTCCTGCAAACACATCTTTAAGTTGTGCAGCAGAATGAGGTCGTTCGTTGTATTTTTGGTTTCAAAGTTCTCTGCGCACACTTTATCGAGGACAGGACTGCAGATGGACCAGTCCAGTACCTGAACCCTTTTCTTCCTCAGCCATGTCTTTAAAAGGCGTGCATAATGTGGTTTTCTATCAAAAATACATCAACAAATATGTAGGGGGGAAAAGATGTGGTCTTGAAAGCAGCTGTAGGGGGACTCGTGTGACTTTATTAATATTTTAATAATTATCTAGGGGTGCCACCGGCTTTTGGTAAAAAGACGGAAAACTTAAAAGAACAAATGAGTCACAATTTGTAGTGGGTTCTTGACGAGTTGGATTGGCCGTGGAAAATCAATCATCAGAGTCGCTAATACGTTGTACAACATTTATTTAGACACAGACAAGAACGCAAAAACATATAAGACATTCATATATATATATATCTACAAAACAGGCACTCAACATCGCGAATTCTTCATATTTGGCTATAGCGCGTGACAGGAAGTGACGATAGAGAGAAATAGGAAGGAAGAGAGTCATAACAAAAAAGATGGCGGATACGAACGGGTTGCTAACAGCTAATCTGTTATCAAAGTGAACAAATTAATAAAAGAGGGGCAATTCTCGAACTAATTAGCTGCCGAATAATGGGGGAAGTGTGGTCCGGACGTGGTCCGTGACGCCACGGACCGGGAGAACCGTCAACACTGGGAGACACTAAATCTTATTCTCTGTCAGCCTTACCCTGGGCGAGTCTGGCGCTCACTGTCGTCGCATCGGTTGGCACAGTTCGCCAGTGGCCCTCCGGGAACCGTGTCTGGTCGATGGCTCTCTTTGAAGTCCCTGGAGTCAGGTCTCCGGACGTAGCGCGTGACTCGGCGGGTCGTCGTACCGCTTCTCCCGTCTGGCTGGCGGGTTGGTCCGTGGCCTCTGACTTCGGTCGACAGGAACCGGCAGTTAAAAGTTCGACTGCCCGTCAAAAAAAAACTGACGTGAAGGCTTACAAAAGAAAATTTTGTTCTCAACTTACAACTAACGTCGTTAGTTGAGACTCGTGATTGTTCTATCAAAAGTCAATGCGGCACGACTATCGAGCTTCTGTAAAAATGAGGTCTGTAAAAAAGGGTGCCGAAACAAGATAAACAACTTAAGAAAATTAAGATTAAGCAACCAAAAGGGATTTCAGAGTCTTTATCCGCGCCACCAAAGTTTCAAAGAAAATAAAATAAAAAGGAGGGAAAGTTTCAGAATTAAGAGAGGAAGAAGCAAGGGGTCAGAGAGAAAAGACAAAAGTGAAGAGGGTGTAAGAGCGTAAGAGAGAGGACAAAAGGACTGATCCGGCTTTAATACTCCCCGAATATTTCATGAGCGTTTATGCAAATAAATGGGGTAGGATCCATATTGTCCAATCAGAAGATGGGAAATTTTCCCGCCGGAATCCGGCGCACTGAATTCTGGGAGATGAAGTCTTTGATCTTTTGTAGTCCACAAGTTTAAACAACATGTAAGCCGTTACTAACTTAATTATCAGGATGGAATAAACATCACAAACACAAATATCACAGTTATGTCACACAGAATAATAACTTTTAACCTTTCATTTAACAAACTGTCCTGTGGAAAAGAGGTTATATAAACTTTTCATCGTCTGTTCAGAAGACGAGAGATTTCTGTCTGGTCCTCTTTCAAATGCAGCGTGCTCGCATTCCGAACTGTCATCTCAAAAGAGTTATAGGCTTTGCTAATCCTTAGGCTGAGCGTTGTCATGGCAACGGGGACATCTTTGGAGTTTTATGGCTTCGGTGCTGGTTGGTACCAGGTTTCAGATAAACTGAGGCGCACATCTGCTGAGGGGGGGGGGGGGGATTAGGTGAGAGTTCACAGCTTTGCAGAGGTGGCTTTACTTTAAGAAAATAAAGGTCCGAAGAGGGATCCTACACAGCATATGTTGCTCTAAAATCAAAGTGTAGATGACCTTTGGCAAGGGCAGCGGTATTGACCCGTAACATCACAGAGCCCGGCTATCGAACGTCTCAAAGCACAGGGCATCTATTTCTTCCATAAAAAGGATTCATCTGACCACAAGACACATTTTCACTCTGATAGTCCAACAATTCAGTTTAATAATACTTTATTCAGTCCTCCCAGATGGGTCTGAGCCCAGAGATGTCACCTGTGAACAATTTTAACTGATGCGTCTTTATGAACACTCTCGTTATTGAATGTGAATGTGTCTTAGTGCTGGACAGAGGTAATCTCTTTTCCCATGTGGTTGTATCGGCTGTGGCAGTTTCTGTTAGGGGTTTCATGAGATTTGAAAAAAATGTTTCAGCCCTCCTCTCCCTCCACCCGCCCCGTCCGCCCTGCAGCTCCAGGACAGGGAGTCCATGGTGACCTTGTTGGTGGGAGCGCGGTACGGCGTGAGTCAGGTGGTCAACCACAAGCTGAGCATCACCACTACCCTCACAGAGTTCACCAGCATCACACGCGTCGAGCTGCTGCCTGAATCCGACAAGGTCAGCCTGGTCAAGATCTACCTGCAGGACATCAAGGTAAGACCCAGGAGGACACACACACACACACACACACATCTTATAAACAATGTTCAGGCTTCAGCACAAAAATAGACACAGCTGCAAGTTAGGAGTACTAGTGTTTTTCCACTGCTGACATGCTTTTTCTCCACCACCTCTTCATCCCAGCCTCATCTCACACCATCCTGTCTCCTTTTTCTCGCACAAAGCCCATCACATTACTGTTGGAGGCTGCTGCAGCAAAGGACATGTCCTGCTTGATAGCGGGCTACTGCCGCGTGTTTACTGACCCCGATCTCAACGTCTTTCCCTGGACCGATGACAAGAAGCACAGAGTCTCTGCTGAAGAAGGTACAACTCGCAGAAGTTTGGGCACGAGCTGAACTTTCTGTTGCTATGATTAGCTAAGCAAGTGAACACCAGGTTAACGTTGACACGGCTCTTCAATATTTTAATGCAGTTAGTCCCTTAATTCCATCCGTTCCGCTTTAAAAATAAATGCCAAAAAGTGGCCGAAGCAAAAGGACAAGTATTACAGCTGGTAACTCTTTGGAAGCAGATAAGAGTGTTTGGGGTATTTTCAAGCGTTTCCACTGCAGAGAGCTTCTGATCCTGGCGTGCCGAGCTGTTTTCAGATCTGTCTCTATATGTATAGGAGCGCGAGGGCCACGTTAAAGTCTCCAGCTTACACATCTTCAGTTTGTCCATGATGGACCGGTCCCTCTCCTGATTGTAATAGTTCCCTGCATGAAACTCTCCCAGTTTTTCTTCAACCAGACCTTTACCTAGGGATGCACGATAACAGTTTTTTAAAACCGATACCGATAACCGATAACTTTCAGCTCCTAAAGGCCGATACCGATAACACACACATATACCTAAGATCATTACATCAATACTATGAACAAAATCAAAAACAGTTTGGACTCTTTAAATGAACAGATATTTATTTTTTACATTGAAAAACTATTGGAAAGCCTCTCAAACATTTTCATAAAGCTATCAAACAAACCTATTTGATATCTCACATTAACTTAAATAAGGTTCATTACTGACTGATATAAAAAAATAAAGGCTCCTTTAACTGATGAAAATACATGAATCAAAATTACAAACTGAAAAGGATTTACATTGACATTTAAAGGATTTTGACTTGTGGCTCCATTTAAATTAATACCTTTATTTAAAGTAAATGAGGTTCAGTAATTTTTTGTTTTTTTTATTTCATGGAAGCTTTAGAGAGATGAGGGAGAGGGGAGGGGAGACTGCTGCTGGCTTGCACACGTTAGCATTAGCTCGCGTTAGCGCAATTTCAAAACTCCTTGGAAGCGATTGTTATGTTGTAGGTGGCTGATCAGGTTTTACGTATTAAAGCTTGTGCTTCCCTCCTCGTAGAATTTGCTTGGAACATTCGTCACAAATAACCACCAAACTATCTTCTTCTGAAATTTTAATGAAGTTCCATGCCATCGCCACCATTGTTGTGATCAGCACGCTGTGCTGCATGCTGCATTCATGGTGTAACGTAAATTCCGACGTTCCCTCGTTTGCTAGTCGTTCTTTCAGCCTTTTCAATTTTTTTTTTCTTTTTTATGTGTAACATGAGGGGAAATACTGCGAAAATCGATTCAAGTTAGCAACTACTAAAGTTATGACTGAGTTAACAAGTTGTTTTCTGGCATGAGGGGGTATTCTTGATTTTCCTGATTGAGTTATCGATTTTCTGATTATGCCAATGTCACTTGAACATAACATTCACTGCCGGTCATTCAAGGCTCAGAGGGAGCGAGGCACTGCCGTGTTGACAAAAATATATATGTTATCGGGGCTATTTGTCGTGATATCGGACTTATTGGAAAGACGTCATAATTTCCTGTTATCGGCCCAATAGTTATCGGACCAATAGTTATCGTGCACCCCTACTTTTATCAGTGGCAACCAGTTTGGCGTATATTATGCATAAACCCTTTGGACTTGTGTCCAAATTGTATCTGACATCTAAGCAGAATTAACAAAATCTTCCTGGAGGTCTTTGCAGTAAATGGTGCTTTGACTCATCTTTCTAACAGACAATAAAATGACCTCTACCATTTATTAACTGACCATATTGGTGGCCATTTCTATTAGTAAACAGTTTTCTTCCTCTTCCCTGTGGACAACTTTTATTTTAATCCCTATAGGCAGCTGTTTATAAGACTGTTTATATGACTGCTGACAGGGACGCTTCTCCTCATAAGCAGCCGGCTGTTTCTGTCAAAGAGACAGTTAAAGTTGTTTTACAGTTCACATCTCCTCTTGTGCCAAAACTGTAACGGTCTTCTTTACCTTTTCTCCTTTAAAATGATACAAAATAAATATGGTATTTGTATATTCTTAAAATGTTACGTGCAGAGGAAGACATAAAAACTAAGAAAAATTAAAATATTCCAATAAAAGCCCAACAAAAATGAATCAGTCACGTGGGCACCACTGAGAACCTCCTGACTGATGACACCCACCCCGTCATCAGCGCTGATGAACTGATCACCAGCAGGTGTGCAGCCATCATTAAAAGCAGATGTTTTCAGGCAGTTAGCTTGTCTGGAGCATCAACACAATGCTAAGAGGGAAAGACAAAAGCAATTCCCTTAGAGAATAAATATGTAAAACCTTTTCTGAACAATTTGGACTTGAATGTTCTGAAGTGAGAAAGATCACAACTCGAGCTGAGCGATTTTATCGATTCTGCGATGTATATCGATATTTTATTTCTCCAGAGAGTATCGATTTTTTTAGCCGTGGGTATCAATATTCGAAGCTCCTTTCAAAACCCCCGTGTCCCACCTTTAAAAGCTTGCAAGTAACAATTTGCACTTTATTAAATAAATGAAACTATTTTTCTCAACAAATCTTTTTATTCATTTTGTCCAGCATTTACAAGCTGCCTGTCAGCCATATAATGTGTAATTGATGCTTTCAGTTAAATTAATTCAAACAAAGTCATTTGAACACTGACATGATGTCACCAAAATCACTTTGTCCCTTTAAAATCTTTCAGAAAATGATGTAAATGTATTGTAAGATGAATCTCGTGTATAATATCGTATCGTGAGATTAGTGTTTCGCTACAGCCCTAGTCACAAGTGCACAAGTGTATTTGCCTGGTACTAAGACCCACTAAGATCAAGGTTTTTATTATGATCCAACACACATAAGGAGGGGGCACCAACTTTTGCACATGACTGTTTGTTCTCGACAGGAAGTGAGTGCTGCCCTGTTTTAATTTGGATGTATCCTTGCAGGTTACGTGTCTCGATGTGCAAGTGACTCAGACGACTCTTCAGACTTGGACATGGAGCCACTGCTTGATCTGGTGCCTCGGGACCAGAGGCCCTGCCCCCGTCTCAGATCTTCATCCGACCCAGACGGAAGGAAAAGAAAAGAGAGAGGCCACATGAGGAGTAAAGATGGTAAAGAAAAGGGAGGCAAGCCTTGGGAAGATAAAAAGCTAAAAGACGACACAGAAAAGGAAATGTCTTCGTTAGTTAAAAACCAAGAGAGCAAGAAGGAAGACGTGGAGCACAAGGAGGAAACGGACAGAAAGCAGGACGGGGGACAAATACAAACTGACATGACAGACAATTATTCAGAGGCTGGACAAAAAAGTAGAAGTGGAGGCGAGGAAGAGCTGCGAGCAGCAGAGGAGCAGCCATCTGCATCCGAGGCATCAGATTCATGTCAGACTGAGTCTCGTGTCTTCACCAGCCCCTCCAGTGACTCTCTTGATGCGCTGGAAGAAGATGACTTTATTTCATGCTCCTCCCATCAGCTTTACCCACACTCAAACAGGCATGCTCAGCCTCACCTTCTCGTGCCGCCGCCGGCTCACTCCCATCCCCTGGTCCACCTCACAACCGTCAACAAAGGGGGGGGAGGAGGTTGTCGCAGGTCAGGCGATGGAGCCGATCCCCAGTTCCTCACGTCCAGCTCCAACCCCGCTCAGAGCCTCCCTCACGACCAAAAACACTCAAGTAGCGTCTGCTTGGAGGACAACTCAATGTGTTTTGCTGAGCTCTCTCGCCTGGTCGACCTGCCGAGCCCTCCAGAGGCCAGCGAGGAAGACGACGACGAACTAGAGGAGCTAAACAGGAGAGCTAAGCTCCAGGAACAAATTAATGTGACACTGAGAAAGACGAGTGAAGGAGGAAATGCAGGCGCAGAGGCTAAACTGAATTCACTCTCTCCGTCCCCGCCCTCCCCCTCCTCCCCCGCCTCCCAGAGGGACTTTGTGTTTAACTTCGACCAAAGAGATGCTCGCTGCTACTACAACCTCTGCTCCAACATCACCCCCGACAGCGCTCGCGGCCTCCCCCATCCCCTGCAGCTGAACAGCAGAGAAACATGGGAGGAGGAGAGAGATGAGGGGAAGGCTGCAGGCGTGGAGCCCATCCCCATCCTCCAGCCCCCCCCTGGCTTCGGAGACAGCAGCTCCGATGAGGAGTTTTTTGACGCCAGAGACCGCCTCACCTCGCCTGAAGATCCGACCTCAGGCGCTGTGCCAAGAGGTGATGTTGTTTTCACTGAGAGGCTGATCACAAGCCGTTTCTGTCATGTTCGAGCCCCGTGGAGCGATCACAGACTGTCCTGCCTTTGCTGCCATCTGGTGGCCAAAAGATTCACTTCACAAAAGTGACAACTGAATTATAGAGAAACGTAACCTCAGTCAGTCACCTCCTGACCCGACAGCAGTCGTGGCTCATAGAGTTGCAGCAGAAAATATGGGATGAAACTGAACGTACATACGCTGGGAGGAATTCAAATAAAAGCTCAGGGTAGTTTTAAGGAAACAAAATGACAGATTAAAGTAAATTTACAGATTGCAATACAAGATTTTTACTAATAACACTCCTGCTCACCATTATTGGCACCCCTTCATGTTTTACATAAGTGAGTAAAGAGATTCAGAAATAAATGGAAATGTACCAAATATATATAGTGATTGGAGGTCTGAAGTAATTTAACAAAGTCAATTGTTATTTCATTTCATTTTATTGATTCATTCCAGACATGTCAAAACAATCTTTTAAAGCATAGACAATTTTAACACTAGCATGAATCTATGTATCTGAAAATAAATATAATATATTTATAAAATATATAATAATGCATAAATCAATATACCCTGACACATGTGCATAACCATAATTTATAAATAAATCAAAATATTAAATGGACAACCCCCCCCAAAAAAAGAATAAATAATAAAAAAAAAACAAAATGTATACCCAATGTATACACACCGATCTATATACATACACATACATACCAATATGCAAAACACATATCTGGTTTAACATGTCTGAAAAGGGGTAGGAAGAAGTAAAACTTATTTAATCCTACCCCTTCTCCAATGTTCCATAATTACCCTTAAAATTTATCCGGTTTTTTAGGCCTCATCCTAAATTTTAGTTATAATTTCATATCCAGATAGACATAGACATCTAACTACATACATACATACTGACACACACATACTGATACACACACATTCAATTCAATTCAATTCAATTTTATTTATATAGCGTCTGTTACAATGACAATTGTCTCTAGGCGCTTTACAGAGACCCAGAGCATGACCCCTGAGCAAATATCATCAACTAAGATTATATAATTAAATCCAATCAATGATAATGGCAGGTAAAAAACTCCCACGTAGGGAGAAAAAAAAACCTTTATACCAAACAGTGGCAAGGAAAAACTCCACTTTAAGAGGAAGAAACCTTGAGCAGGACCTGGCTCATATGGGGGGACCTTCCTGCCGAAGGCCAGCCGGGTAGAGAAAGAAAAAGAGGGGAGACAGGACAGAGAGAGGATGTAGGACAGAGAGAAGATGGAGGACAGAAAGAGGATGTAGGACAGAGAGAGGAGAGCACAGAAAAAGTAAAAATAATAATAATAAGAAGTAGTGGAATTGTTATAGGGTGAATGCAAGCGAGCTATGGAGGGCCCTTGGGCGTGTGGTCAGCGTAATGAGCCATGATAGGCTCTGAGTATCAGTAATGTGCGGGTGGGGTGTAGGTGAGGTGTGTGAGAGAAGGGGGAGGAGGGGGGAGGAGGAGGAAGGGGTTTGGGTTTAAGAAAAGAGAAGGGTAGGATTTCAAGCAAAAAGGATGCAATATATAAACATAAACAGATGGAGGCAGCAGCACTGGGATGAGATGGCCAGAGGACCAGGTCGCCGATCACCACGCCAGTCGGTACCCAAACACAAGTGGAGGAGAACCCCGGGATGGACAGTGGATGGAACTGCAAGTCAGCATGAAACCCAGGAAACTCTGGCCTGCAATACACAAAGAGAAAAGGGGGCAGAAACAGCACAACAAACACAGGAAAGCAAAGAAAATGGAGCACAGTTTCAGTAGCAGGGTGCTCCCAAATAATTATAAATGAGCTGGAGGAGGAGGAAGGGAGGAAGAAAGGGAAGAAAAAGGAGAAGAGCAGTGGAGACACCACTCAGCAGATCATGCTGGTGTCTCCCTGTAGCGTAGGCCTATAGCAGCATAACTATGACGAAGCTGTGATTAAGACGAGCTACTCTAGTCTTACTACTACAACTATAGTTATAACTATTAGCCCCTACACGCTATAGTTAAGACTAATTGTAGGCTTTACTGAACAGAAATGTTTTCAATTTAGTTTTAAAGATGGAGATAGTATCAGCCTCCTTAACCCAAACTGGTAGCTGGTTCCATAAAAAAGGTGCCTGGTAGCAGAAGGCCCGTCCTCCAAACCTACTTTTAGATATTCTAGGAACGACGAGTAATCCTGCACTCTAAGAGCGGAGAGCTCTATTAGGAGCATAACATGCTATCAAGTCTTGTAAATAGCGCGGAGCTAGGCCATTAAGGGCCTTATATGCGAGAAGCAGAATTTTAAACTCAATTCTAAATTTCACGGGAAGCCAATGGAGGGAGGCTAACACGGGAGAGATGTGATCTCGCTTGCGGATTCCTGTCAGCACCCTCGCTGCTGCGTTCTGGATCAGTTGAAGGCTATTTAGCGAGCTTTCACACTACAGTACATACTACAATATATACTACAGTATATACGACATATACTACATCTATTTCAACATAGATATTGTAGTTCCAAAGGGAAAAAAAAAAACAGAAAACCAGCATATGCACTGATATTAATATTTGGTTGCTCACCCTTTGACAGCGATGACGGCCTCCAAACGTCTCTTATATCCATCGATAAGCTTCTAGCACTTCTTGGGTCGTATTTTCTCCCACACTTCCGTTGTAATATGCTCAAGCTGTTGAACATTTGCAGGGTTCCTTTCTCAAATGGCAGGTTCCAGCTCCCACCAAACATTTTCAACTGGATTGAGATCAGGAATAATTGCCGGCCATTTTAAAACAGTTCATTTTTTTCCCTTTCAACCATTACTGCTTTCAGAGGTTTGCTTTGGGTCTTTATCTTGCTGGAGGACCCATGATCTTCGCCTCAGGCAAGTTTCCTTACACTGAGCGAGACATTTCGCTCTAGAATTGCTTGATGATCTTCTGATTTCATGATGCCTGTGATACAATCAAGGCCTCTAATACCAGATGCAGCAAAGCGGCCCCACAGCATTATGGATCCTCCACCGTGCTTGACAGTTGGTATGGTCAGGGGTGTCAATTCTCCGCGGATTCGCTGATTTCAGAGTTTTTTGCCATCCTGGGGGTCATTTTTGAGATACGTGCAGATCCGGTTTAATATTTTCGGGGGGGGGGGGTACCCTCCGCCGCCGCCACCAACGTGACGTGAATTCTCGATTGCGATTGGTTGAGTGATTGAGACCAGGGCATGCGCAATGAGCCCGTTGACAATCCTCACAGCCAGATCCACCGTCAAAGTAAGCCCGAAGCACATATTTTCTGATATTACTTCTCCCTTTCTTGCTTGGATGGATGATTATTAGCTTTAAATTCACAGGAGAGATGTTTATTCCTTATTGTACTTATTTATTGTTAGACAACGCGGATGAAATATACAGCGCTTCTCAGCACTGGTAAATGTAGGAAACGTAAGCTCGTTTGCCTCGACACCGGCGTGGACATCGCTAGGTCCCGCTTCTCATCTCGCTTAGCAACATAACCTCCAAGTACATTTAAATTGCCGATTTCTGAAGTGCCCAGTTTACATATTAGGGCAATTATATGACAATTAAATTAAAAAAAATCTCCCGGCGCTGACCCCCTCCCCTCTCAAAATAGAAAACTCCTCGGATCTACACGATTCACGTAGGTCTCTCTTTTGACTTCAAAACGGCAAATTTCGCCGAAAGGTGAGGGATTTTCATGCCTGAAGTATTAGTTATTCAGTAGAGCCTTTTGTAATTAAAAAAAAAAAAAAATAAGAAAGGTTAATGTTCAGAGTTACAGGTCTCAAAAAGACATGTTGAATTTAACATGCTATTTTCTATAACTGCTTACTAAAGTTTTGGATCCATGTATCTTGTCAGTGATGTTTTACTGTTGAAGTTCACCAGTGACTGAATCACTAGTTATTCTGAATTTTTACCTTTAATAGGCAACTTAATTGTTTTATAACAACTACTTTTATTTTTGATATCTAACCTCAGCCTTATGCTCAGTGGATTCTCACATTAGCAGGAATAATTAAACTTTGTGCCATTTTTATCTTTTATTTTCTGTTGAGGGAAAGTAAGATTTGGATTTTAAGTATGAGCAAGTATGCAAACCTGTGAAGTGAGCCACAACAGATTGCGAGTTTTGCGTTTCATTATGTAATGTCAATTATCCCCCCAGGTATATTGTAAAGGCTTAAGTCAGGGTGTGTCAACTGATCCGTTAAAAGGGCTGTGTGGCTGCAGGTTTTTTTGTTTCAAACCATGCAGAAACACAAAGAACATTTTTTTTTTTTTACAAATTGTAAGTAAAAAATGTTCTTTTCACTATCAAACATTTTCAGTAAAATGTTTAGTCTGTTGGATCTTCAGTAAGTAAAAAAAAAGATCTTTTCACTGACAACAAAAATTTTCAATAAAATGTTTAGTCTGTTGGATCTTCTGTAAGTAAAAAATGTTCTTTTCATTATCAAAGTAACAATATGGACAAATACACAATGCTGTGCTCAGAATGCCTCCTAAAGTACCTCAAAATTTTCTCGAGCCCCCCCCCCCGCTTCAGAGTTTTTTCCAATTTCCCGTTGACACCCCTGTATGGTGTTCTTTTCCGTAAAGGCTTAATTGCGCCATCTGTAAACATACTGTTTGTGTGCGTTACTAAAAAGCTCCACTTTTGTTTCGTCTTAATAAACGTAATAAAAAATGTCTTAATAACATTATGCACTATTGAAACAGGGATACCAAGGTCTTTGGAGATGGCCTTACTTCCAGGTTCTGCCTTTAAAATAGCGGAGCAGGCAACCTGGATTCACACCAGTCACTGTAAGAGAGTTCCTGATCAAGATTCTGGCTCGCTGGGCCCTTTAGGCTGTCCACTTGGTCCCTCAGGCGTCTGGGACCGGTTTGCACCTCTGTGCTCACGCACACATCTGAACCTGAAAAGAACATACAGACAGAGACTGTTGCTTTCACAATAAAGACTGTTACATCATACACGTCAACCATGGCCAGTGTTGGGGTAGTTACTCAAAAAAAGTAATCCATTACACATTACTAGTTACTTTTTAAAAAAGTAATCCCTTACTTTACTTAGTTACTCGCTGCTGAAAGTAACTAGTTACATTACTAGTTACACTACTTTTGGATTACTCCGCAATATCACCTGAGCTGCACCTAACTTGATTGCCAATGAACAACATATAGTTAGAATTTTATTACTGCAGTGCCCAGATCAGCACAAATGTGTATTCTAATGAGGACATACACAAGATCTCTTTTTTGGCACTTTAATGCACAAAGCTGGAAAAAATGACAGGAACATTTGCCAAAAAAGGCTACAAGACTTGCTGTATGCAAAATGTTTCAAAATAAAATTGGGATTAAAGCTTTCACTCTAATCTTAATTCACTCAGTAAATGTCTGTTTATACTTCCATGACGTAAACATCAGCAAACTGAATTTCTTTACAACATAACTTAAGCCGTCCTTCCAACCACCTAGTACAAACAAAGTTTGTTTAAATTATATGATTAAATAAAATAAGACAATGGCTCTCAACACAATATCAGACAATGAATGAGACTTCAAAGGAAAATAACTTAACACTACATATGAAATGTAATTTGTAATTATGTGAACTATAGCTTTACAGTAGATTTTTTCTTCATCCTACTCGACATTCTCATCAAAGAAATGGTTATACCTCAGCAGGAGGAGTCTCTCAAACCGTTTGTCAGACAACCTGTTCCTCTTCGGAGTCAGTACCAGGCTGCCAAGGCTAAAGAGCCTCTCAAACCGGTGCACTAGAGGGGGGGCTGTGTTGTACTTCAGTGATAAAGTCTTTATTGTGGGGAAACGGTGCAGGATCTCCATCTCTGACCCCGACTGCAAATAGTCAATGACTTCAGTTTCATGGTTGTAGGGGCTAGATCCTCCTCATCGAATATAGTAGTTTTTTGACCTGGAGCCTGCTGAATAGGAGGATGGCGAATCGGAGGCTGGATGCTGTTTTTATCTCCCCTTCTCTTTAAGTGCCGAATCGGAGGCTGGCGGTGAAGTCCGTCTTTATTACATTTTCACAAATCGAATAATGGTTTCACAGATCAGACACTGAGTTATAATGATTCTCCAGGGTCTGTAGATTAATCCAGTCCAGATTTGAGAAGTCTAAGTATAGTAGTTTTTGACCTGGAGCCTGATAAATAGGAGGATGGCGAATCGGAGGCTGGCGAATCGGATGCCAACTTCAGCGTCGTGTGCTTGGACAGATTTGAGGTGCTGTTTGTGGCAGTGGATAGTTGCTTCTGGCCAGGGCATAGTTTACACTTTACAGTCACATTCTTTCCCTTTACCACAACAAATTCGAAGTAGTGCGCGTATCTCCACCCGTCAAAAGACGTCCTGAGCGGCTCTGCCATCATTTCTTCTCCACCTTCATGAAATCGCGCTTCCGTCTCTAGGTCACGTAAAATCACGTTGCTGAGGTCAGACAAGCGTTGCGCAGCCCGTGAACGTGCATGAAAGGGATATTTGATTTTTTTTTTTTCCCTCCCGCCGCTCTGCATATAGCTGAACATCTTAAAGCAGGGGTGTCCAAACTTGGTCCTCGAGGGCCGCTGTCCTGGATGTCTTAGAGGTTTTCCTGACACAACACACCTGATTCTAATGAATGAATCATAATCAGCTTGTCATCCAGGTCTGCACAAGTCAGTCAATGACCCATTCATTTGAATCAGGTGTGCTGAAGCAGGGAAACAAAGACAGACAGCGGACCTCGAGGACTGGAGCTGGACACCCCTGGTTTAAAGTAACTAAAGTAACGCTTTTTTTTTTGTCTAAGAGTAACTGTAATGTGATTACACAAATTACAACTGTAACGCGGTACATTACTGCGTTACTGGCGAATGTAATCCCGTTACAGTAACGCGTTACTTTGTACCGCGTTACACCCAACACTGACCATGGCTGCTGCTCAAGAGGAATGTGATGACCAGCGAGTTCTGGTACCACCACTGGTGGGATCCATGTTTCCATACTGATTTGCAGCAAAGGTTGCCAATACCATTGAGAGGGCAAACATTATGCTTTCCTCATATTGTTTATCTCTTTAAATGTTCTTTATCATTTGCTGTTTTGTATCAAACACAAGCTATCTGTAGTAAAATGTTGTTTTACTTGATAAATTTCCTTTAGTAGATATTCCACAATAAGTACTTAAACTTGATGAGTGCCAATAATAATGAGCAGGACTGAACATGATCTAGAACCACATACAGAAGTGAGCCAATTCAGATCTGAAAATCTGAACTGACTGTCAGATTTCTCCGTCCAGACAGCCTTGAATGAAAAATTGATACAAGTCGCATCAACTGATCAAACTGGATCTACAGTTGTGTTCAAAAATAATAGCGGTGTAGCGAGTGAAGCTCAAAATCCTAATGATAGCTTTTATTTCCAAACATGCAAATGCTTTCGGAACTCTGCAGATTCTATTACAAATCAAAACGTGATGAAGAATTGATCAGTTCATTATTATATTACAGAAAGTGAAGAAAAAGGAAAATTAGACTGTTTAAAAATTAGCTGTGTCTGCATTTTTCTTTCCATGCTTGCAGATGTATCTTTCCCATCAGTCTCTGAACTAATTTAGTTGTAGATCCTCTGTTTCTGACTGCTGCTTCACATCTGTGTTCATGGAGTCGACCAGCTTCTGTCACTTGTGAACAGGTTTTCCAGTCCAGCACCACTGGACTACAGTCAACTGTTCCTCTGAAGGTCTTGGTTTTTCCTCAGAAACAGCATCTCTGATGTCACCCCAGCAGTTTTCTACTGGATCCAGGTCCAGGACTGGACTGGCTGCTCCATAACATTAATCTGGTTGGTCTGGAACCAGGATGCTGCTGCTCACTGGTGTGTTTGGGATCGTTGTCTTGTTCCAACACCCATTTAAGAACATTTCCTCTTTGGTAAAAGTCTGTGTTCAGACTGATCCATGATCCCTGGTATGTGATAAATAGACCTGACATGGTAGTATGAGACACATACCCATATCATGATTCTTTCTCCACTGTGCTTCACTGTTCTGTGGCTTGAATTCAGTGTTTGGGGGTCAAACAAACTCTTTTGGTTCCTAGACACTAAAAGAACAATCTTACTTTCATCTGGAGCTGATCATTGGCTGAGTCTTTGTCATTTTGGTTGTTCTTGGATCAATTTCGATGTTTGTTGGTTAAATTTTCACTACTAAGGTATAGTTTATCAATTATTGGTGAGTTCTGGTGAGGTAATAATGAAACACTTAACAAACACTTGACTGGACAATCGGACAGAGGGTGCAAGTGGATTTAATCTCCAGTTTGTATACAAAATCAAGAAGGTCATTAACTCACATAACAGAATGAAGGATGATCATAAATGACAAATTGCCAGTAGGAAACAGTTCGTCTTAAGCATCACAAACAAAACATGGAGTCCTTGAGATAAGTTTGTCTAGACGCCTACGTGTCAAAATTTAGAGACTTGATGGAGCCAGAATGATTAAACAAAGCCATGGCCCTCAACAGACCAGAATCTAGGGGAACTGTCATGGACATATGAATTCAGCATTACACAATAAGGCCCCAAAATGCAGTTTTAATATCACAATGTTAATTTAATGTCTTTCTGGTTCTGTTAAGATGATTTTAGCTGCGCAGCCTGTCATTTTCTGCACCTCTTTATATGTGTTTTTCCTCTTTTTAATCAAACTTTTTAATCAAAGTACACTATTCTTCTGAAGAATGTCTGGAACGATATATTTTCAAAGAGAAACACATTATAACCAGCATGAACATTTGCCGCCTTCATCCCTAAGTAAGGGTCACCTATTTGACACCTGTCTTTATACAGAATTAATGAACTCCACACTGCTGTTTTTTTTTTTTTGAACAGCCTAACATTCCTTTAATCTTCACTTTCTGTAAACTTGTAACAAACTTGATACATTCTTTGATTTGGAAGAGAACGGGCAGTGATCCCAATGCGTTTTCGTGTTTTGAAATAGAAGCTATTGAGCTATTAGTCTGGCGTGTCATCCTCGACAGCTCACTTTCTTTCAACGCTCACATCAGCCATTCCCAAACTTCAGAATATCATGGACCAATTTGAAATGTGAAAAATCTCTATGGCCCACTCAAACTTTTAATCACAACCGTGATCAACAGACAAGACGAGAAGCTATAACAAATAAGGGGACAGTTGTCTCAAAATGACAGTAGAAAAACACTCAGTTGGTTTGTTTTATTACTTCTAAACATTAAATAATTTTCAGTAATAAAATTTTTTTTAATCACAGATTTAAAACATTTGTTTATTTTTAATGACCTCTCATGGCCCACCTGCAGTACCACTACAGCCCACCAGGGGGCTGCGGCCCACACTTTGGGAATAACTGACTCACGTCAATAACTTATTTTCATCTACGTAACATTAATCTCCTTAGCCCCCCACCACACCCCCCCCCCCTCACTCCACTGCCATCTAGCCTCGTCACCTCCAGTCTCCATTATTGCAACTCACTTCTCTTTGGTTCATTTCGGTTATCTGATTCACACTGTCACCCCCTCCCACCCCCTCAGATCCTCCTCCCTCCTCCTCTCGGTGCTTTCTCTTGTTTAATCAGCATCAACTCAGGAACTCACTCCCACCTGATATCAGTATTGACTCTCTGCCCAAGTTCAAGTCCAGACTCAAAACTCATCTGTTCAAAATGGCATTCAAATTGTCAACCAACTCTCATTTTATTGTTCTATTGTCCCTCTGTTGTTTTCATTTATTTTAGTGTATTTTTATTTATCTGTAAAGTGTCCTTGTGTGCTTTGAAAGGCGCTTTTAAATAAAATGTATTATTATTATTATTATTTGAAAGGATTTTGAGCTTTACTAACTTTAGGCAGGCTAGGGTAAATGTTAGATCAAATCAGCCGTGGCCGGTAGTGTGAACATAAACGTTCTAGCATTTGTACGGGACTTGAACAGAAAAACACACTTCAGCGGGGTGGCTGAGCTGATCTTTCTCTTCTTTGCTGTCTTACAGATATTTGCACGGAGATGAAGCTGGACATCCTCAGCACTCTCAGCCTCAGTGATATTAGAGTCTCTGTGAATGATGCAGAAAATTATGGAGAAGCAGGGAAGAGCAGAAAACAGGGAGACGAGGGAGAAACCTTCCTCCAACTCAGAAAAAGGTCCCGAAAGCGTCGCTCCTTCATGGAAACTGATTACACCTCCAGGGTATCATATCCAGGACCTGATCAAGAGTCAAAGCACAACTTGGCCTCCAGCAGGCTCCTTAAAAACTTTTTGGCAGAAGCCAGCAACGCCCAAATGCTCAGTTCAGAGTGTGATCCCTCAGGGCAAACCCAGAATCTCAGCCCTACTGTCTCCTCCTTCACTCACTCTGAAGGAGAACCCGCTGAACTCGAGTCGAAGCCCATCCTGTCAAACCTCCGCTCACACGGACCAGACTTACAAACCCACTCCAGGACCAGGAAGCAGGAAATGGAGATGGAACCTGACGCAATGGAATCCAAATCTGTCACGGATCTGGCAAGGGCCTCATCCCCTACTATCACCGTCGTCCGCTGCCGGGTTGATCCAGACGGGAAGGAGAGTGCGGATCGGAGATGTGACGGGGAGGAAGAAGGAGAGGGACAGGAGGAGATGGGTGAGGGGAAACCGGCTGAGAAGAAGGAACCAAATGGCGTAACAAGAAGTGGGCCATTCACGAGTCACATGTTTTTGCCTGATTTGATTGAGATGGGGACGGAAGAAGAGGAGGAAGAAGAAAGGATAGGTGAGTCCTCATCCTGCTCAAAGAAACCACGCGAAGGCGTTGAAAGGCCACAAGAGGGTGACACACTCCCTCCCTGCTTAACCCAAGTAAATACAACGGATCCTCAGGAGCTTTCAGACTCCACTTTGGTTTCCAGACAGATGAACACACATGTGGGTGAAAATGTCCCTCTTTCCTATTCACCGCCACCCCCTCCACCGTCAACCCCTCTGCCTCAGTTACCCACTATACACATATCCAAAACTGTTTTTTTGGTGGAGGAGAAACGTACCTCCAAAGATATGGAAATTTCTCACAAAAGTCCTGTTGTAAATGATCTGGAACAAAGTGTTGCAATCAGTCTAGAGACTGGTTACCTCTCCACTGAAGCACAGGCACCAGATACTGTCACAGGTGTTAATAATGATGACGCCATTGGTGTGTTTGAGTCTCCACTTACCATTAGTGACGAAGTTACAGACAGCACCAACTCAGACAATGTTTTTGATGATGATGATGATGATGATGATGATGATGGAGGTGGCGTGACTAATTCCTTCAGTCAACAGCTCAAGTGATAAGAAAGATGTCAACACTGTAACTGTCGGAGTGTAGCAACAGTGATGATTCAGCCATGGCGGTTAAAGATGGAGAACAAAAGGCTGTTGAGTCTCTTCCAGATTCTGAAGATCAAGCGACAATTCAGTCTGTTCAGGTCGATTACACTCCTGCTATAAACTCTATAACAGCAAAGCTCGGGGCTGTTACAAGCGCCACATCCCCGACTTTTACTTCAAGTACTTGTTTGAAAGGCTATGTCACATTTCCAAACGTCCAATGCTCAAATGAAAACATGGATGAACCCAAAGGTGATTCTGCCATCTCGAGTGCTGAAGCTAAAGAGAGCTCAACTAGTCCAAGCGTCATGGTGGCTAAAACCACTGCAATGTATGATCTCTCCAAAGAGCCGCCTCCTCCAACCCACTTCCTCTTCCAGACTTGTTCGCCAACCTTCATGGGTCGCTTATCTGCTTCAACGCTCAGAGGGAAGATTCAAAATTTGCCCCTCTATTTATCGCGTTCCCAAGACGGTTTAAATCGAATCGGGGATGGGAGTTCAGCCCAGAGTCCCACTGAAGACAACAGGAGAGATGGCGCGGACATCACCATCAAAGTCACAGATGTTCACGATGTCACAGAGACTCTCGTTTTAGAGACTGACACAGGCAGGCGAATCGGCAGAGTCTGACGATTCTGATGCAACACTCACGGGATCTGAAGTGGATGGGGAGTTTTTTCTAGAAACAACCTCAGCAGGCAGTTTTCCTTCAGGGTCAGAGTATAAAAAAGCAAGCGTTCAGACGCCTGTCCAGACTGAGCCCAAACCCCAACAACCAAGTCAGTCTCTCTACTCCGGACCAAACGAGAACACACCAGGACCAGTGACAGAACCTCCAGCTTCCATAGTGAGCCTCCTTCAAAGAGATATGAACGGTTTGGAGATGGATACCCCTGGCCCCCGAAAAGATTCTCCCAAACCAAGGATAAAACTCAGTAACTCAGAGGAAGACATTCCCGGTTATAAAGTGAGCAGTCAGTCATGTTCCATTCCCCCTCCCATAGTGGTGACCACTCAGAACCTAAATGGGCCAGGGCTTGCTTTTCATGGTCAGTCCCAAAGAGTAAGACGGACCAGTAGTGTCAGGCCTCTAATCGGTCTTTGTAGACCTTCAGAGGAAAACTCAGACTCGTCAAAAACACCTTCCCCCAGCTGCAAAGTGTTTACAATCTGTGAGGATCCATCCCAGACGAAGACTCTAGCTGAGGTGGGGTCTACTCCACAATTCAAGTCCGAGTTTGCCTGCAGTTCTGCGCTTGCATCTGGGTGTGAGTCGGTTGTGGAGAGCGTACAGGTGCCACTGGACGCTTGCGGCTGTCCAGCAGTTTATACGAACTGCTTCAGAGGGGAGGACAGCTTCGACGACGAGCTGACGGTCTACGAGTTCTCCTGCCGCTCACAGGGCAGTGGCGTCGGCCAGGCTCCTGGAGCAGATCTCCCTGCCATGACATCTCCCCCGCTGCCATCTTTTCTCTCCACCCCCTCCATCCACTCTCCCTCCTTCCCACACTCCATCCTGTACTCCTCCTCCACCTCGGAGCTCAGCCCTCTCCTCTCGCCTTTGTCAGACGCCTCTGATTCGTACGCGTCCCAGATGCACAAGGACACCATCCGTCAGCTGGGTCAGCGCCGCTATCCTGAACCTCCAGCAGGTTTCCAAGTTCTCCGCAAGGATGTGGACAGGCTCCTCTCTGTCATGGAAAGCAGTGGTCCAGATCGATCGCTGAAGGTTCACGGAGGTCGTCATCCAAGGGACACCTGCCCAGTGCACTTTACGGAGAACAAGAGGGCTCTCCAGATAGAGGCCCGGAAGCTGATGTCAGGCTGCCAGAAGGTGGTGGGGACCGGCCAGAGCCCGGAGGAAATGCTTCGCTTCTTGGCCGACAGTTTCCGGACCCTGGTGGAGCTGGCAAGCATCTGCCTCTGGTTCTCCGGCTGCGACAGATGCGACCGAAGGAACGCGGAGGCGGCTGCGGGCCTGGCAGATGTGGCCCGCTCATTCAGAGACTTCTGTCTGGCAGCGGAGCGGGCCGGCAGCAAACGCAGCTGCCAGGACCTAAGCACCAAGCTGCTGGCCAAGCAGTGCACAGCTCTCACCGCATCCGTCTTCTGCCTCACCCAGCTGTTCCGCACGCTCACCGCACTATGAGTGGACCACAACCGACAAAGGCTCTGTTTGGCCACCGGTAGGGCCCACAGCTGCTGCAGACGAGGCCAGGCGTTGAGCTGAGACGACTGGCACGTTGAGAACATGCAGTGATCCATGAGGTGTGGTTACACGGGACTACGGTTGAAAAGCTGAATGACCACAAGAACAAACCATAGAGCCAATTATCAGGGACAAGAACACACGTAGAGGTGCATGTGGAGACTGACTTTATGCCGCACGAGTACCGTTGCCCACAAACCTGATAGTCAGCCAGAGCGTAGAGAGGCACAAGCTGCGACAGCAGAATCCATAGTATTGAGGAACTGATGTACTTGAATGTATTCTTTATCTATAATGTGTATTAATTTATTTATATCATCAATGACAGTTAGGGGGAAAAAAGGAATGTGAAGACAGGGGGGAATTTGGAAATGTTTACAGACAGCTTTGTAGAGTCAAGCAGCTGTGTTTCTCAAATACAAACACGTGCACACACAAAATATGCAAGTAAATCCGTGGTTCAGCTGACTGTCTGTTACAATGACGTAACTCCGTTTTCTCTGGTCTTCTGAGAAGAAATTTGCAGTTTACCAATGCTGATATACTGTATTTTAACATTGTCCAGGCTGCCGATAAAGATTTTTTTTTTTTTTTTTTTTGAATGTTACTGTTTACAAAACCAAAAATCCTAGCGGGAGAAGTGATTTGCTCTACTGAAGCCTAAAGCTGTTTGCCATTTTATAAACCTAGTAGTGGAATGCTGATGTATGTGCATTACGTGATTTTATGAAACAACTGTTTGGATGAGCAACATTTCAGTTGGTGCAACTTTGCACGCACATTTGGTATCCATCCATCCATCCCACACGCACGTCAACGCGGGCTGATCTGGGACACATTTGCTATGATTTATCGAAATATCACACACTGCTTTTCTCTCATCAATCTCTTTCTACACTGCAGTTGAACAGACTGAACCTTCTTGTGTGTAGTGATGTTACAGTCAGCCCTGGCTTTGTCCATACATTTATTTTCTTATCAGAACTAACACATGCCAGAGGAGATAATCAATGAAATACTGTGGAACGAAAAAGTATACAAATCCTACTGGAGTTATCTGGGTTTTTGTACCATTTGATCTACGGGTGCACGATAACTATCGGGCCGATAACTATCAGGCAGATAACAGGAAATTATGACGTCATCCCGATTACTCCGATTATCACGACAAATAGCCCCGATAACATATATTTTTGTCAACACGGCAGTGCCTCACTCCCTCTGAGCCTTGAATGAGCGGCAGTGAATGTTATGTTCAAATGATGCCGGCATAATCAAAAAAACAATTACTCAATAAGGAAAATCAAGAATACCCCCTCATGCCAGAAAACAGCTTGTTAACTCAGTCGTAATTTTGGTAGTTGCTGACTTGAATTGATATTTGCAGTATTTTCCCACATGTTACACATACAAAATAGAAAAGGCTGAAAGAATGACTAGCCAATGAGGGAACATGGGAATTTACGTTACACCATGTATGCAGCATACTGATCACAACAAACATGGCGGCGTTGAACTTCGTTAAAGTTTCAGAAGAAGATAGTTTGGTGGTTATTTGTGACGAATCCTCCGAGCGAATTCTTCGAGGAGGGAAGCACAAGCATAAGCTTTAATACGTAAAACCCGATCGGCCACCTACAACATAACAATCGCTTCCATGGAGTTTTGAAATCACGCTAACATGAGCTAACGGAAGCTAATGCTAACATGCGCAAGCTAGCAGCAGTCTGATGTTCATCCAAATAACCAAAAAAGACAAACAGATTGTGCTTTTACACACAATTATAAATTCTCCTGTTTTTATTGAACACATCTTTTAAACATTCACTGTCCTGAGGAGTCTAATTAATGAGAAAAGGTTTCTGCAGACGTGCAGTACAATCAGGTGTGTTGCAGCAGTGAAACATCTAAAACATGCTGGACGGTGGCCCTCAAGGGCTGGATTTGGACACCGACATGTTTCCCTTCTTCAGCCCACCTGATTCAGAGGAGTGGGTCGTTACCTGACTTGTGCAGACCAGGATGACCAGCTGATGGTCGTCCAGTCATTTGAATCAGGTGAGCTGAAGCTGGGACACGTCTAAGACGTGCAGGACAGGGGCTCTCCAGGACTGAAGTTTGACTCCCCCTGAGGCGAGCAGCAACTAAAGGCTTATAAAACATCATTGGAACTGGCAAACATCTTTGTTTATGCGTGCGGCATATGCCAGGCATTGACCAGGCAGGGTGTCCATTAGGGATGGGAATTGATAAGATTTTTCCGATTACGAAATTCATTATCGATACTGTTTAACGATTCCATTCTTTATCGATTCTCTTATCAATTCTAATTTGGGGAAAAGGGAGAACTAACAGTTTTATTAGCATCATTTCTTTTTACTTAGAAGTCACGACTTTACAAACTCAACAGCGAGGTCAAAAGAGGCCCAAAGCCTGGATAACGTGTTAACTGTTGTAATATGTAACTGTGCAAATACACAAGAATGTGTAACATTTTAATAACAGATTTTTCCTAATAGAAATGTAAAAAAATCTCTCTTTTAAAAGGATACATGAGCTCACTAAGCACTCAAAAATAATACTAAAGAAAGATAAATACTATCAAATACAACAGAACTGTGTATAGTGCAAATCTGCAAATACTATGAAGAATTAACAATTCTTTTGCAGAAAAATAAGCATGTATGCTAGAGTAGGTAGTGAGCAGGAGCGAGTGATGCCAGCCTCTGAGCCAGCCAGACTCTCTCTCTCGTCATGGTCATCTTCTAAATGTAATGCAGAAGGCATTCGTTTAATAGCATAGCATTAATATTATAGCGTGTTTTACAAAGAAGCAGATAGGCAGTGGGATAGCTACTTACTAGAGTTGCCAGAGGTGATCTTAGCTTGGCTACTGCCGCTGGGTTCAGACCCATCAGTCCGAAGCGCGTCATAAACACGACACTCGATATCGCATGTTGTGTGCGCAAATGTTTCTGCATTGTGTTATCTCCACTTTGCAATGACTGCAAGTTGCCTGGTTGCCATCTTTCTTTGTGAAGTGAAGCCGAACTTTGGAGCGTTTGCACCTGGTTGGCGCCATTGTTGTTTACAACTGCAATGCGCGTGCTAAGCCGACGTAACTTAATCGCGTAAGTGCTTTCTGGAATTGACTGTGCGTAACTTGCGTAAATTACATGAGATTCGTGCTGGTTGGAATCGATAAAAGAATCGCTGGATAAACTGCTAAACAATTCCATGGAATTGAAACACACGGAACCGGTTCTCTACAGGAACCGGTTCTTGATTCCCAACCCTAGTGTCCATTGTGGACCACCACGGAAGAACACGCCAAACAAAACAGCATTGTTGCATAATAGTCAAAAAAAATAGCACCAGAGGGGTGTACTACGAAGCGAGATTAGAGGGTTAGCGAGGTATGTTGAGTCTAAAGCCAGGATTTCCAGTACCAAGAAGGTGGCTCTCTTTTAACCTGGCTAGATCACCATGGTAACTTACTCTGCAAGCTTAACCTGGTCCGGAGCAGGTTATGTGCAGAGTTTAGGCTCAAATCGGCTCTAAACAAGTGCCACCCTTTCACTTTCACCCAATCCCGTTGACCTGAGCGCCAGGATTGTGCAATGGAGGGAGAGTATTCAGAGACCGGACTGATCCGCTGGCTTCCCATGACCATATTCTCTATGAACGCTAGAGATTTACAGCTAAGGGAATACGTTACATTTGTAATCTACTAGAGCCAGATATTGGCAGCACCACCAAACGCAGCCGTGCGCTCACAGTGGCACAAACGGTGTGCGTTTCTTTGCGTTTCTTTGCCGCGGGAACCTACATGCATTCAGTTGGTGATGCAGAAAATCTGAGCCAGAATACTGGAATAAAGGTTGTACTTGCTCTTACTAAACTGCTGGATATGTTTGTAGTATTCCCTGGCCATCTGCCCACGCTTCAAATAAAAGAAGCGGTTTACTAAATCAGGTAACATAAATTAATAGTCCATTATATTGATACTCAGTGTGACGTGGAATTTCATGTGAAATGTTATAATATAATTCATTCATAAGATTCCCCAGGGTGATAGGGTACCTATTAAAGTGGCCGGTGAGTGTGTATAACAGATAATATTAAATCTTAAATTAATTTCACAAAGATTTAGCAAAAAACTAAAGTGATTTTCATTTATGATTCATAATGGGACAGTCAGAGCTACATAATGTTTAAATCTGCTGCATTAAGTTTAAAGTTTAAGCGCTCTAAAAGAGGGAGGGAGATTATTTAAGGCGCATTAAGTGGTGAAATAAATATAACTTACGAATTTACACGATCTGCAATTTTTTGCCAGCACTCCTCTCTGGCTTTATTCGCACCTACAGTGTTGCTTTTGGCCGTAAAGATTTCTTTGAAATCCTCATAGCCCTGCATTATTAAAACCTGCTCCTCCTGACTGAAATATACAGACCGATCTATCCATTTGATCCGGAATAGGCGTCAAATGACGCGTCAAACGCCCCCTTTTATGTGAACGCGCACAGAGCAGAAAGCAGAAAGCCGCGATTAACAAAGATAGTTGATAACCACCGTCGTGGTACCAGTTATCTCTGATGGCGAGTTTCAGGTTTGTTAAGCCAGCTCACCCAAAGAAAGCCTGGCTGTGTTGAACTTGCTTCGTAGTACACCCCTCTGGCTTCCTAAAAATGCATGTGAGCTGGAGAACTTCTTGAAGGAGGTGTGGTCAGAAATTTCTCCTGAACTTTGAGCAGATGGGATCTTAAGTCGCTGTCTTTAACATACTGTCGTGTTTCTGCAATATAAGGTTTAATTTCTCACCCTAGAATCGATCAGACGACTTTCCGGTTGGACAGCAGCCACCTCTACCCAATCCAAAGACGCCACATAAACTCATAATAGATACGACCTCCAAGCAGAGAGTCAGAGCTTAACAGGTGTTCAGTAAAGACACGAGGAAATGCTAACTGCGTTATCAGCTTGAAGATCAGATCATTGTTTTATGGCAAATGCACGCAGAAAACCAGCTGCTTCTAACGGTTCATGTGCTTTTTCGTGCCACTGTATTTATCATGCTGTATTTTCCACACTTCTAACAGAGTTTTAAGAGTCTAGAGTTTTAAAGTTTGCTTTCAAGATCATGAAAACCTGCACACCTCTGTTTCAGTTCTGTGGACAGTCAGAAGGGACTGACGTATACCACGCTGACCTGTACACCAAGTGCTTTATTACTCCAGGTAACACGGACGGTAGTCATCCTGTGTCAAAACGTGGCCACAGATAGCCTGAACAGAGCACGATTACACGATGCAGTATAGTTTCTAAACTGTGTGGGCGTTTTTAGCCTGTGGGTGGGTCTCGGACAGCGTCGGGCTCGGCCTCACGTCAGGATTCTTTCAGCTGAGCTCATTTCTCACGAAATCATGTGCAACACTGTTCAACACTGATTTGCTTCCAGCCCATGATGTGGATCCGCTGTTGTACTGCAGTATTTTCACCTGGAATGTTTCTTACAATTAAAAAAAAAAAAAAGAAAAGCCTTGAAGACCACTGGACCTGCATGTTCACAGGAGAAATATTTAACAGAAATAATTTCACCAGTTCAGTGCTGGGAGCATGCCCGGTTGCGGACGCTGTTTCTGTTCATATTTATAAAAGGCAATTGAAAGACTTTGTTCACCAGTAATGTTTTGTTCAGTTTGGCTGCATCAGAATATACTTTCCTGCATTTTATTCAGAGTCTGCATCAGAGAAAATCAGCTTTCCTTTTTACCCTGACCTGCGTAACAGACAGGAGTCTAGACTTTTTAACTCATCTGTGCTCACGAAGCATGCTGTCATAAGCTACGAAGTGAACTGTTTTCCATCAGGGATTTAATTGTGAATGACTGAATGATGATATCTGCTCTTGCTTTGTAATTCTCAATTCCCACCATTAAAAAAAAAAAAAAAACATGTTAAAATCTTCTTTTCTTAAATTCTTTAATTCACATTAGGGCATATGGATTGACTGGTGTTTTATTTGTCAGTACAAAGAGAACGTTTAAATTCTGCTGAAAGCAACTTTCTACACACTAAACCACTGGGTTAAAGTGGTTGGGTACTTTCATTGGGTTCATTTAACCACTGTTGGGTTGTTCAATCTGATTCAGCTGTTGGGTTATTAGTTGGGTCAGTGTTTGTGATCATACCAGACTACAGTAACCCAACCCCTGGGTCAGTTTAACCCCATCTGCTGAGTTATTAAGATTTAAAAAGCATCAACTTCCTTTACGCAGCTATTTCCCGCTGCGTACCCGTTACAGATTTTTGGTGGCTCGTACGGGCAGGGGCGCTGCTAGGGATTTTGGGCCCCATGAAATGAATCTTTACCGGGCCCCCCAACACAGCGGCGAAATTTGTTGATGCTATTTTTGATCATCATTAGGGGCCTCTCTGGGCCCCCCTCAATCATGGGCCCCTATAATCCGTATCCTTTACCCCCCCTTTTCGGCGCCCCAGCGTACGGGGAACGACAACAGACACGCAGGCAACAAAGAGGATCAGAACCTGCCGGTTGACGTCTCCAGGAGCTAATACTTCTTCAGTCTATGCAGGTGGAAGAAGATTGGCTGCTTCAACAACACTGTCTATGTCCCTACATGTCTTCAGACCGCAGAGAGATGTCCTGTGCGACCCAGCCCTCAACTCTGATGGAAAGTCCGAACACCTGTGGGGAATGAGAGCCTAAGACAGTGCTGCGCACGTGAGAGAAGACCGAGAGCTGTGGGTGAAGTCGATTCCTGGAGGAGAGGCCAATCGTGAAGGAAAAGGGAACAGCACTCATGGCAGACAGCGAGAGGAAAAGCTTAATGGGGACAATCAAGAAGAGCCTGCTCGCGCTTACAGCAGATGAACTGTTCCAACTGGCCAAGAGCGTTGGTCCTGTGCCAGGGAAGGATTCATCTAAACTTCAGGTTGGCGATGAAGAGTGCTGTGTCGAGTACATTCTGGCTTTCATGGACAGTGAGACTTTGGTTGAGTCAGAGGATTCAGGTATGGCAGGTGTGGGAATTATAATTGTGCTTGCATATTTGGACACATATTAAGAGTAAAATTAGGTTGTTAAAAGGTCTGCAGGTCACGGGCTGAGCTAGAGTCATAAAGTTGCAGGCACTTAGGAAGACAATTTAAGCTGTGTCAGGGTTCTTATCAGGGACAGGCACTGTTCCGGGGGACAATGGGGGAGTTTGCCTTTAACTAACAGAATGTTTAACGCCCCAAGGGGTCAATAAAACCAGCCTGTGAGCTGCAGAGAGTCAGCCGGATGGGCAGGAGGACAGACCTCGGGGTCTGTGAGCTGATTTCTCCCTTTGCAAAGGCGAAACTTGAGAGTGTCATGACTATTATTGAATTCAATTTAATCTCACTTTGAGTCCACAGATCAGCAGTCCGGGGAAGGTCAGGTTGAACCACAACACAGGGTTGTTACAACTTAATGATACAGTGGATGATGCAGTTCAGAGACGTATTGCTTGTGCTAAAACCAGTGCAGAGGGAAATGTAAATGGTGTATTGTCAAACCCAGTGTTGAATAAGGATGTGACCACAGATACTGAAAATGCTACAACCACTGTTTTTCACACCAACACAAATCCCACGGATACAGTCAGCTCAGCAAATGTTACACAATTCATCGACACCACACCTGTTAACACTGATATCAAGGTCGCATACACTGACACAGAGCTACAGAAAATGTTTGTTAGCTTTCTACAATACATCAACAACCCAACATCCCCACCTACATTTACACCCTTGCCAACACAACCTAACACCCATGTTAACAACATTCCACAAACAAGCCAGGACTGGGTGCAACCAATGGTGACCCAAGGGCTGGGTTAAAGTTGGGATATTTTTAACCCAATGTTTTTAAGTGTATACAACATCAACATCGAAAAAGTTGTGACGCTGTGTAAAATGTTACTAAAAGGTCAACTCAGTGATTTGCACATTTATAAACATATTTTATTCGTAATAGATCTTAGAAAATATAGTAGATGTCGAACGTGAGCCTTTTTACCATTTAATGAAAAGCATTAGTTCATTTTGAATTTGATGGCAGCAACACATCCGACAGAAGCTGAGACGCCGGTGTCAAAAGGCAGGTAATCTGATTACTTATCAATGCATCCGTGACATTATCGGGTATAAAAAGAGCTTCTGAGAGAGGCAGAGTCTCAGAAGTAAAGATGAGCAGGGACTCACCAGTCTGAAAAAAGAAAAAGACTGACTATCCTCTACAGAAAATAACATGTTATGAGACAAGGCCATCAATCATCGTGGGCGCCTGTGATCTTCAGGCCCTAACGTGGTTCTGGATTAAAAACAGATGTGGTTCTTTTATGGAAATCACCACGTAGGTTTAGAGATCACTGTCTAAGAGCTTGCACCACAAACACAACTTAAAGCTCTAGAAAAAGAGAAAAGAAAACCTGTTGTTTGGACCCAACCCGCAGAGGCAGCTGTGTTCTCTGAGCAACTTTCAGAGCAACTCATGCTCTCATCTAGGGAAGATGGTGCATTTTTCAGGGAGACGGCTGCAAACCACAGACTCCAACCATTACAAAAGCATGACGATGGTAGAAGAGCGTGTGCTGAAACGGCCTCGGTGCAGTCCGGACCTTCCACCACCTGAAAACCTTTAGCGGATTAAAAAGTGACAAATATAAGTAACAAGACCCGGGACTGGTGAGCGGCTTGAATCCTGTGTCACGCAAAAAAAAAAAAAACGCTCCCAAAAATGCAGCAAGTGGGATCCAGGATTCCCAGACGTGTGTGGACCGTTGATAAAGCTGGAAACGATGGAGATGGAGCTGATATTTGTGCTTGCTTGAAAATGTTTTCTCTTCTTTAACTGAAACTTCATCAGGGAGGGTGATTCTGTATCAACAGCCGTACAAGATTACGCACATCGTCTCTGAGTCACATGACTCTCCCTGGGATGACCACACCCCCTTTTGGAGTGACGGGACAGTTTCTGAAATACGTCACTTGGAGGTTTTTCTACTCATCTCAACATTATTAGAATTGTTACCTAATAATTTATAATAATTTGGGCACCAAATAGCTCCCCAACATCACCGTAGTCTTATTTAATGACTTTTTATCACCAACGAGCTCAAAAACTGGATTGGCCGCCACTCCGAGGCTTCATCCAAAAAGCGGCAGGGACATTGTCCTCTAAGGTAAAGTATCAGGAAGCGCTGTTGTTATTTTTTCGTTCAAACAAACAGAAACATTTAGGTGGAAGAGACAATGTTCCAGTTCATGTATTTATTCACATTTGAGCGGATAAGTCCTTTCATGCTGAAAACGGTCAGAAAATTGAACGTGGAAAGATGCTCACCATCTTGCTGACTTATCAGAAGCAGCGGGACACTCGTTTGCTCCGTTTTCAGCTGAAAGCATGTACTTCAGTGAATGTACACTGTATTTGAGAGGACTCATTAATTCATTTATATGAGTCAGTTAAAGTATTTGTTTTCAAATCCAGGTCAGGTCATGACTGGTGCTGCAGCTGTCACGGTAAAACTCTCAGCCACAGGGAAACTCGTTTTTCAAGGATACTTGTCTAAATTTACGATGTCTGTCTGATGAAGCTTTTCTGCTTCTCAAGACTTGTGTTCTGCACTGTGGACACAAATCTGTTTCAACCCAACTCTGACCCGCTCAACAGATCATCTGTTGTTGAGAGCACAAGCTCCACTACAGAACTTCAAGAGGAGAAGTGGAATCTACAGTCTTCTTCTGTCAGCTTTTCCCTTCAGGAGTCCCCACAGCAGATCCTCGATGCAGTCCCACCTCTACCTGAAACCCAACTGTTACACCTGTTTTACACGTCACTGCTGTCGTCCTTCCCTCAAATATGACTGTTCCTTACATGAGCAGCGTTAAAAGAATAACCTGACTGAATTGATCATTTGAAAAAAAAAAAAAACTGTAAGACAAAACATACAATCACATTTTGATAACTTCTGCTGATATGCCACAGAGACATGACAGCATGAACATTATGTTAAAAAAAAAAATTAGTAAAAACAAGTAGCGAATATTTCTATACTTTAAATCATGTTCATATAGACATACAGTCGAAGGTTTTGAAAATAAACCGGTTTGCAGAATGTGGACAGAAATAAAGGAAACTATCATTTGCAGTTAGAAAAAAACACACAGAATTACTGAAAGGAGGCCAGAGAAAAGAAGTTAAGTTCCCGTCTGCATCAGTGGCTGCAGGGCGACTCCATGGCTGCTTTCACACTCAGCATCACCTCCAGCTTCATCTTTGAGAGCCCGTGTGACGGGATCCTGCGGTGACACAGCGACAACACGCTTCACTTTGAAGACGTCCCACCTCTCAGGCAGCACGCCTTTGTTGAACAGGTAGAAAGCCAGCGAGGAAAACACCAGGACGGTCGCCAAGGTGCAGAGCATGGACACAGTCCTCACAGGGGACTTCTGGACGTAGACGCCGTCTTCCAGACTGCAGCCTGGAAGCTGAAGAACAACAGGGATCCCTAAAATGTTTTCTCCAAAGAGAATCCTGAGGGTCAGCCCAACGATGTAGCCCACCGTGGCACCATAACCGTTAGTCGTCTTAAAGAAGAGCACAGAAACCAGATGTGGGAATATGAGGGTGTAGGAGACATCTGCTCCAAGAATCCAGAGGACCAAGGTGCTGCTGGTGTAGAACGTGATGGAGGTGCCAACCAGGCCAACCACCACCACTGAGATCCGAATCACCCACATCATTTCTCTGTCTGACGCCTGGGGACATGGAGACAGATGGAAGGAGATTGGTCATTCATGTAACTGAGCTTCCACAAATGTGGTTACTTCTTGTATGCACGCGTTAAAGATGAGAAGGTCTGGATGACTGTTTATTCCCTGCGTCTTAATTCAGATAAAACTGAAGTTTTGTAACTGGTCCCAAGCACCTCAGAGAGGCACTACACTCATGGCCAAACGTTTTAAGAATGACAGAAATATGACATTTTCACAAAGTCTGCTGCTTCAGAGTTTTCCATGTTTTTGTCAGGTGTTTCTATGTTATAATGAAATAGAATTAGAAGCATCTCATCAGTTTCAAAAGGTTTTATTGAGAATTACCACAGAATTCATGCAATAAGTCAATATTTGCAGTGCTGACCCTTCTTTTTCAAGACCTCTGCAGTTCTCCCTGGCATGTTGTTAATCAACTTCTGGACCAAATCCTGACTGATGGCAGTCCATTCTTGCATAATCAATGCTTGGAGTTTGTCAGAATTTGTGGGTTTTTGATTGCCCACCCGCCTCTTGGGGATTGAGCCACAAGTTCTCAATGGGATTAAGATCCTGGGAGTTTCCTGGCCAAGGGCCCAAAATCTTCATGTTTTGTTCCCCAGGCCATTTCGTTATGACTTTTGCTTTATGGCAAGGTGCTCCATCATGCTGGAAAAGGCATTCTTCATCACCAAACTGCCCTTGTATGGCACACCGACTATCTGGGACTTTCAGGTAGCCGATAGGAATTGTCTGTGTAAGAATATTTTTATGTATATATCAGTGCAGAGGAGGAGGAAGGAAGGAAGAGGAGGAAGCTCTACAGCAGAGTCCCAGACAAGCTGCACATGAGAGCTGCTCCGATCTGGATGAAAAGACGCTCCACAGCGGTTTGTGGGTAGCGCAACCTGCTCTTAAAGGTAATGGCTGCTGACGCACTGATTGGTTTAACAGGTGGAACGCCCTAACCACTCCTATGCATAATGTAGCGGGTAGCGCAGGTGGGATAGCAGGTTTAGCAAGGTGGAAGAATGCGTCCATTGCAGGGGAACGCCCCTCCCGCTACCCGCTATCCCTAAATAGCGGCTTTAGGAGATCTGGCAGAAGATCGGGCCCTAAATGTCCTCCAGACAAATCTCAGCAGAAGCAGCTTGGTAAAGAGATGTGGCCAAAAATTCCACCTGAATGTAGCACAGATTTGGTCCAGCGCTTTCCAAAACACTTCCTTAACGTTACTGCTGCCAAAGCAGCTTTGACCAGCTATAAACCCCAAGGGTTCACTTCCTTTAGCACAGTGGCACAATAAATGATAATTGTTTTTGCGTTATCCAGCTTATGTGCGCTGTGTCTGTCCGCTACTACGACTGAGGTGAACATCAGATCGCATTACAGCGAGGAAGAACCAGCATTACAGTCCCTACCTGTGTTCGCAGGATGTTTTTGTAGATGCTTGAGGAGAAAACAGAAGTTGCCGACAACAGGCCAGAGTCAGTGGACGACATGACAGCGGCGGCCACAGCTCCGATCCCAATAATGTAAATATAAGATGGAGTGAGGTACTGCAGAGAGAGAGGAAGGACCAAACTGTGTTCCCCGCGTACGTACGGAGGTGGAGAACCGTACCCTGTCAGGTTCCAGTCTGGATAAAAGAAAAAAAAAAACTGTTCAGTCATTTCAAAAGGTCCAGATATCCTACATTCATTCAATCTTTGACAGCTGAACTAAATTATAGAATTTATACATACATAAATGTATTTTTATGTCGTGTTATTAGTTTTATAGAACTTGACAATAGAAAAAATAATGTATCAGACATAGCACAATCATTAAACATGTGAGCGTTCTGGCTACACAATCAAAGAACTAAATGAGGATCCTCTGAGACCGATGCTCCATATTTTTAGTGATTTAATCATGTGTCATCTGCGACTGAGCTCTGACCCGTGGAGGCAGCGACTGCTCCAACCAGGACAGGAGGGATTCCCAGGATGGCGATGACAAATGCAGCTGCATAGCAGGTTAACTGGGCTGTCAGTGACGAGGAGGCGGACAGCGTCCTCTGGTGGAAGCTCTGAAATGAAACACTACCCAGAGCCTGGGGGAAAAAAAGAGCAGAAGTGGAAAAAGAAGAGGCTCGATGAAGGCAAAAGAAAGGTGAGGAAGATGAGAAATGAAAGAAAGGAGAGCCTGTATCAGACTGAGAGAAACAAGACTGTGAATCATCCTTATTCTAAAATATCTGCACAGTTGGATTCATTTATTCACACGGTCCAGCTGAAGACCTTTAGTCTCTAATTAACAGCACCAAGCAATGAAGACCTTAAAAAGTAGGGATGCATGATAACTGTTTTTTAAAATCGATAAAAATAACTGATAACACACACATATACCTAAGATCATTACATCAATACTATGAACAAAACCAAAAACAGTTTTGACTCTTTAAATGAACAGATATTTATTTTTCTAATGAATAAATATTAGCAAGCCTCTCAAACATTTTTGTAAAGCTATCAAACAAATCTATTTGAAATCTCACATCAACTTAAATAAGGTTAATTACTGACTGATATAAAAACATAAAGGCTCCTTGAACTGATGGAAATAATACTAACTATATACATACATACATAATTACTAACTGAAAAAGATTTACGTTTAAAGGATTTTGAACTGAAACTGAAAAAGTGCATTTCTCAATGACAATAAAAAATGATGCACAGTGAAATTACACGGTTGTAATGTACCGACACAAGTTAGACTTGTCTGTGTAAATAAACTGAAAAAGTGCACTCCATAGTAACAAAAAATTATGTTTAAAGGATTTTGGCTTGTGGTTCCGTTCAAAATGAATGCCTTTAATTAAAGTAAATGAGGTTCAGTAGTTTTTGGTTTTTTTCTTAAATCTCATGGAAGCTTAAGATGAGAGAGATGATGGCGAGGAGAGGAGGGGAGGGGAGGGGAGCGGAGCGGGGGGTTGTCTTACTGCTGGCTTGCTCACGTTAGCTCATGTTAGCTCACGTTAGCTCACGTTAGCGCGATTTCAAAACTCCGTGAAAGCGATGGTTATGATTATGTTTCAGGTGGCTGGTCGGGTTTGACTATTTGAGTATTAAAGCTTGTGCTATTTTTTTTTAAATTTTTTTTTTTTTAATCAGCGCACTGTGCCACAAAGCTGCATTCAAGGTGTAATGTAAATTCCTCCATTCCCTCGTTTGCTAGTGGTTCTGTGGGCCGTATCTATTTTTTCTATTTTTTATGTGTAACATGTGGGAAAATACTGCGATCAATTAAAGTCAGCAACTACCAAAATGATGACCGAGTTAACAAGTTGTTTTCATAATTTCATGTTATCAGCCCGATAGTTATCGGGTCCATAATTATCGTACACCCCTATTAAGAAGCAAAACAAATATCCATCCATCCTCATCTATACCCGCTAAATCCTCTGCAGGGTCAGGGGATCTGCTGGAGTCTATCCCAGCTCTCTTCAGGTGAAAGGCAGGGGTCCACCCTGGACAGGTCTCCAGTCCATCACAGGGCCACATAACAACCACCACACTCACACTCACCCCTACGGGCAATTTAGAACCACCAGTTAACCTGACATGCATGTCTCTGGACTGTGGGAGGAAGCCGGAGTACCCGGAGGAAATGTAGGAAGTGTAGATGCTGGGTCTGCACAGCACTGCATTCTTATTCAAACATATGCTCTTATAACTGTTCACACGTTGTTAATAAAAAAAAAAAAAAAAAGATTAATCAACAGTGTGTATGATACGCTGATCATCTTACCAGCATTAAGAAGTCATCAATCCACTTCCAGATGCTATCTTTATCCAGAGTACCGACCCAAGGCTCTTGAAATGTGTGGTTGAAGGCTGTCTTGGCAATGCTCATTGATGTTTTGTTGAGCAGAAGGAAGGGAACACACAGCCACTGAAAACAGATCATTCAATATGCAGATCAAGATTCAACGACTCCGTTAGGTTTCTTAGCTTGGCTGTTCTGTTTTTTAATGAAGTCGAGGCTCTAGCAATACTTGCAGTGGGTAGAATGATTTTAATAATTGACCAGCTAATTTCAGAAGGTCACAAGAAGGTCACTTGTTCCTGATGAATGGAACAAGTAGAAAAGCATTGGTCAATTATTAAAGTTGCTCTGTACATGACAAGTGTTTTTGGAGTCTCGACTTCTTATGACTTTTCTCCTCTCTGTGCATCTTGAAATTAAATGAAATTGTGCAAAAAATATGACATGAACTTTGAACAGGAGCAAGCTGACTCCCAGCGTAATATCAGGTGTAAGGGGGCAAGACTCTCCTGTGGCTTCCTCCAGTTATTCCAGTAGTGGTAGGCAGGATCACCACTCGCCCCACAGTCACTGTTGATCTTTCGTTGCCGAATCAACAGGAACGTAGTGTGATATTTCATGTGATATTCTTGTGTCTATATTCTTTCCCGTTTTGTCCTTACCCTCGTGCTAAATCCGCAACTTCTGAGTCAGTGGGAGTTTGCACAGGCCCTTCAGTGGTAACCCAGTGGTAACCATTTTCGTGGTACTAGGGTTTCCCCTATTTGGGATAAATTGGTTTATAAATGGATTACAATGAATTTTAAATATATTTGGAGTGAAGTGAACAATAATGAATTTGACTGCACTGAACTTTTTTTACTTTCTGTGTGAAAAATTGAATAGGTGAAACCCAAGTACCCCCGAAGATATCATCCACTGGGTGGCAGCACCAGTCGAAACCAGTCATTACCGCTGCATATGGGGCTTTTGTGTGACTTGTAAACTTCCGGTTTTGAGAGCAGCTATGTAAGGTATCCCCTTATTATTCCGTGTGTATATGTAGCTGAGGTCATTCGTTCCTATTTCAAGAACCTATCATACTTAATTGTACATTTGTTTCTTGTAGACCACACTTGCTTATACAGCCTCTTTCATCAAGCCCAATGGCTTTTCAGTTGTAATCCTTCTTCAAGAATAAAGGACATTTACTTTGGAAGATCGTGGATTCATGTCCGTTCATAATAAGAGGTCTGACCGACTCTCCACAGCGTTCTGAAATATCCAAACCAGCATAATTTAATACTCTCTCATAACACTTAACTAATAAACAGACAGACAGACAGTTAGATAAACGCCGGCAAAAACATAACTTCCTTGGCGGAGGGTAATAATAGTAATGATAATAATAATAATACTTGTTTAGGTTTTTGTCCAGCCCTCCCAAGGTAATTAAAGAAATTATGTACTGTATCATCTCTCTCTTTTCTAACTTTCAATTTTTTCTTATTTTTTTCATTTTATATTATACTTGTTGTTATTTTAAATTTATTTACCAGTTAGCATGAATGTGAGCATTTTTCTGCTAAAAATGGCCTAAGAAATTCATGAAATTGCTGGGGGCTACCACAAATTCAAATACGTTATGAAAAAAAAAACCTGGTTATATCCTGGTTATCTCTTGTGACAGCTGTGCTCTACAACACTACATCACACATCAACAACAATGAAACTAGCTCACAGAGCTATGACGGGGGACTCAGAAATATGACTGAGCAAGAAACTGAACAAAAGTACATCTTGGCAGTGTTGTAAAAGCGACTTAACCTCTGCACACAAGGGGGACCCAATGATCTTGTTCCTTTGTGCCTTTTTAAATGTTGTTTGCCATTATATTGTGGTAATACTGCCAGATACTGTACTGTGTGTTTTCTCATGTCGAGGTTCTCCTACTTACCAAACTGAGAAACGCGAGAGCGAGCTGGATGACGTCAGTGTAGGCCACTGAGTAGAGGCCTCCTAACAAAGTGTAGACGATGGCCACGGCTGCTGAGATCCACGCAGAATAACTGAAGGGTAAGTCCAGTAAGACACTCATGGTTGCTCCTGTTAGAAAAAAGCACATCCGATCAGGATTATAAGTGTCTAATTGCATTCAGTCCAGCAAAATACTCTAATGTTTGCTAAGCATGTACATTTACCTAAACCAAGCAGAGTGCAGGACACCCACAGCACATCCACCACCAGACATGGCAGCACGAGAGCACCACTCAGTACTCTGCCATACTTTTCCTGGAATGGGTCCATCATGGTGATGTATTTCTTTTCTCTCATGGGCTTTGCAAAGAAAAGACCACCTGGGTGCAGTGAAGGAGATATTAACCATTACTGTGTCTTCATCCTGCAAAGTCTATTTTATCCTGAGAGCATCTGTAGAACAGCAGATGCTTCATAAAATGTCTTGGACTACCTATGCAGACACAAACACACAGAGCCGCGGGAACATGTTCTCAGCGGGGGGTACTGTGCTATATATATATATATATATATATATATATATATATATATATATATATATATATATATATATATATATATATATATATATATATATATATATATATATATATGTACCGCGGTTTTTGTGTCACGGTTTCGGTATGGATTCGGTACAGTTTCAGACCACCTGCTACCCTAAACAAGCGATCGCAAGATACTGAATTTGCGGAAAAGGGCAACTCGGATGTCGGCGCTTAAAAGAGCGCAATCAAATGGAATAAATATGCAGCTGTGGCATGATCTCATTCAGATGTCTGCTGTGGAGGAAACCAAGGAGATTTCTGTGTCTGGTGTCAAGCTGCCCCCTTAAAATGACCACGTGGCAACAGCTTCTCCTTTTTTGTCGTTATTTGAGCTCCAAAAAGTTTGTTACATTTTTACACACAAAAACGGTCCCCTGTGAATGACAAATATGAAATGAGTATTTAGGATTAAGTCGTGAACGGCTAAAAACCAATGAAAACACTTACACTTCCCACAGTAGATCTAAGCACAAGCTGGTACCTGCATCGCAACCCATCTCACGCTGAGGTGATTGTGAGCCTGCTTATAAGCATCTACTGGGTCACGTGACGTCGACTTCCGTTTGATAAGACCAAATATGACACTAATACAGTGATTTAAGATCAGTGAATCTAACTGTTTCTTTGCCATCACCTCACAAATTCCAGGTGGCATAACAAAAATATTTAAAGTGCACAAAAAAAATAGGTTGGCTACATATGTCTGTATGTATGTATATATATATATATATATATACAGATGTAAGTAATGCGGCACAGCTGAGGTGCTTTTTAAAATACAGCTGAAAGAATCATTGGACGTGTAATCCTGCCTGTCAGGAGTGAAAGAGTTTTGTAACACCATTGCGCAGAGAGGAACAGGTATGATGACATCTACCTTTCCACTGAACGCATCTATGGCGCCCCGAGCACAAGGAGGCATACGTAGAGCCCTATGGAATCCGCGATTCCGTGATCGTGAAACCGTGAATTGGAGATTAAAAATGGAATTCACTTTAAATGTGCAATATAACAGTACTGAATGGCATTTTGCGTAAAAGTTTGATTTTTTTCTCCTGGACTTAAAGGAACTTTTCTTTTGAGAAAATGTTCCAGGAGGGGTCACTAAAAGCTGGGGACACTCTAGCTTCTCTGCCCCCTCCTGCCCCCGCTTTCGTCATTAACAAAAAAAAAAAAAAAACACGTTGAAGCGGCCACCTGAGAAACCGCAGATGAAGCGAAGGAACTAGCGGTTTACTCCCAGGTACAGGGCAGAGCAGTTTCTCCTAGATTATTATTTGTCTGGCAATTCAATGTTCTGCAAGTTTAGCCAGCACACAGCTGAATGAGCGTGAAAAGATACATGTGAGGATCACTTCCATCCATCCATTAGCTCCCGCTTCGTCTGCAGTCGGGTCGCAGGGGCTGCAGCTTCAGCCCCCGCGACCCGAGGATCACGAGGATCACTTAAAGGTGGGGTAGGTGTTGTTTGAAAAACGGTTCCAGCAATCCAACTCAAGTGAGATTTTGAAAATATACTCTCCCTCCCTCCTCCCAAAGGCTCCGCCTCCTCCTCTTCAGCCCACCCCTCGAAACCACGCCTTCACACGATTCACCACTATAGACCGTTTCGGGCCAGCCCCCCCGGAAGTACCCCGTCCGCCATTGCGGGGTTGTGCTACAGAGCGACACTTTCACCGGCTCGCAGATTAACCAGTGTTTTTCTCTTTCTACAAATATATATTTTTATAATGTCGAGTCGGTCGAGTGGGAATAATGTTCCGTCATAAACTGTGCCAACAATGGTGTGAAAATTCAACAATGGAAGAAGAAAGTATGTGAAATACACAAGCCTTTACTGCACGAAGACTGCCTTGTTTGCAGAACAAGAAGTTAGGAAGACGTGGGTGAACAATATCAACAGAAAGGACTTTGTTCCAAATGAATACAGCCGGGTGAGTTTTCGTTAACATTCAGTCTCGTATTACTCATAGGGCCTGATTTACTAAAGGTTTGCGTGCGTAAAAACGTGTGCAAATTTGACACTACCCGCAAACCAATGTGCAAGCTGATCTACTAACAGCGTGCAAAGAGGACTGCGCCTCTCAAATGAGCAAAATAGCACACGCTGTTCATTTAGCACTTTTGCTCTGATGAATAAACAATATGGGGCGTACCCGCCAGAAAGCCCTAAATACTGGGAGGGGAAAATGCAAATAGGTTCATTTACCACACGCAATGAGATTTACCAACCCTGAAAGTAATTGCGGGGATTGTGATTGCGTCAATCTGCCCAGCATTACGCACCGATGGCTGCTGTTATTGTGGCAAGGAGGCGACATCGCCAAAATCAAAGAATACGCAGAGAGAGAGTCTTTCGGACTCGTGTAAATTTGTTTGGAATGAATGTAAACCAGATAGTTGAAACATATCGACTATCTAGCGATTCCATCTTGGAGCTGTTGAATGGGTTAAGGGCTGATTTGGAGCTGGTCACAAGCACATGCAAAAGGAGAAATATTTTATTTGAATGTTAAATCGAGTATTATTCAGCAAAAGGTTGCCACAGGAGGCACATTCATTTTTTTATTTGTGATAATAAATAAATCACGTGTTTTCATGGAGAAACAAGTGTTTCTTATTGTGCGCCTACCTTGTTCTGCAGTTGGCTCTAGCGTGTCATACCCCAGTATCCCAGTTATCTGCTCCTCACAGAAGGTGAGCTGCACCTGCTGCTCAATGCTGGTTAGAGGCATCTCTTCCCTCCACCTGTCTGTCTTGTTTGCCGAAGTTTTATTAAAGGCCACTTTTTCTTTAGTTCTTCGCCTTATATCTTGCCACCTTCTTTTAACCTCATCTGCCGTTCTTTTTGTCTTACCAACTGCATTTATTCTATCGCAGATTTTCTCCCATATTGCGTTTCTTTTGGTGATGTTTAAATGTCTTTGCTGTAGTTCATGAATGTGTTTATTTGCCTCTTCCACTAATATCTCTAACTCCAACTCGTCAAATTTCATTTTGCGCTTGCGTCTATCCTGCTTTCAATCCAGACTCTCCATGGCGCAAACCGTAAGACACGCAACACCTCATTTAAATACTGCGGTTTGCACCCGTTATCAATTGCGCGAGCATTCTTAGTTGATCACCCGCAAAACACACAACAACAGCACGCGCAAACTTTTTCAGTGCACACGCAATTTAGTACTCTTTATTTAGGATCTTAGTAAATCAGACCCATAGTCTCGCTGAGAGTCCTGGACGATTCTGGCCGAAAGAACAGCAGTATGACGCTACTGTAGCCCTCGGCACTAGCACAAGCCTATAAAACAATGAATGAATGAATGAATTAATGACTTGGGAGAATGGTAAAATAAATTAAATATAACATTAACGCATAGCCTAATTTACCGCTAGCGTTAATGTTACAGTAGCATAATCTTTATGGCTTGTTGACGTTAGTTATAGCCAGCGTTCCACAGTTTTTAGTGTTTGATTATGGGAATAGATCATGCTATTTCCATAACCAATCATTAAAAACAGCGATAAACTACCTTCATCTGTAACTGGAGGCCACTGCCTAACATCATCAATCCAAGACATGTCTGCGTTATCCGTAACAGATGCTCCACGCTGCTGTGTTTGGGTTAGTTGGTGGAGCACCGCACACTCCAGTTATGGTGGGGCCACTAGGGGGCGCATGTCCACAATTTCTAAGTCGAAAAGGTCTATATGAACCGCAGGGAGGGAGGGAGGGAGGGGTGGGAGTGCATTGATATTTGATGGACGTATTAGGCAGCCAATGAAAGTAATGATGATCACTATTTTAACTGGTCAGAGTTTTGCTCTGATTATACCCTCTAGACTGGACCAAAACATTTGGTTTTTTTTGCAAACATTTTATTTCAGTGGGTGCAATGGGAATGTGAAAAGGTTTTCAGGCAATATTGTAAAAAGTGCTGCAAAAAAAGAACATCCACCCCACCTTTAATGAGTGAAAAGCACAAACATAAAAAAGGCGCGAGTCACTCACTGAGCTAAACACAAAGAGGCTGATAATTATGTATTTAAACGGTGATGTCTGTAATAGCTGGAACACCTAAAGACAAAAAAACACACACTCATACACACAACCAGTGTTCAGTGTTTGGATTTCATAGTATCTACATCAGCTGTAGTAAATATAGTTTTTATTAATAATATAATATATAATATAATATAATATAGTATTTTCTGTTCAGACACACAGTTTGTCATGACATACCTGAAAAATGACAGGTACGTTATGACAAACTGTCTGATAACAGAAGAAATTAAACAGCTAAAAGTTTACTGCTGTTGCAATTTCTTACTTTTTTGCACTTTAAATGGATTTTACCTGTTTGAGTTTTTTTTCCTAAGTTATTTAATAGAACATTTGAATTTTTTTTGTTTGTCAAAAAAGTGAATGTTTTGTTGGACGCAATATGTTTAAAAGTATAAAAACATTAAAGTTTACTGTTATAAGTGTATAAATTGTTTATATTTCATTACTTTACATAAAATGCTTAAAATGGAATTCTCAAAAATTAAAAACCAAAAAACACCGAAAATGAAAAAAAATTAAAACGTAATTTGAGAAAAAATAAAACGGATTTCATAGGGCCCTACATACGCGCACAGTACAAGAAACTCCACAACAGTGTTCTGGAAAACCTTATCTGCCAGATACAGAACCAATTTAAAGATCATGAACAATTAATGTTCCTGTCCCTCTTCGACCACCAGCAGTTTCAAACATATCGGAAATAAATTCCCGCATCCAACCTTTCCAGCTTGACACCAGAGACACAGATCTCTATTTGATGATCTGACCTCTTTAAAAATAGGAGTGACTGTGATGTCGGCCATGACGGACTTTGAAGGGAAATGTCCCAGAGATCTCCTTGGTTTTCCTCCACAGCAGACATCTGGATGAGATCATGCCACAACTGTACAGACTGACGTGTCTGGCCGTGACTATTCCCACATCCACCACAACTGCTGACCAGACATCCTCTGACCTAAAAACATGTAATATTGACCACGAGCTGCTGTAACACATACGTGGTGCAGTTGCGGCTGTAGTGTGGAGGTTTGGAGTTGTCTCAGCTGGGTTTCCTGTTTTAAAAACAACAGTATTCGCTCTCAATACGTTATGCTCTTAATAATTAATCATTAGTAGTCTAATTGATGAATAAACAGTGATGCGTAACCTCTAATTACGCAGTGTCCTCCTCTTGTTATATTGCATTTTTTGTATTGGTGGGTTGTATAATTATAACATCATGGTGGATTGTTAAACCAACACTGAAAGCCCAGGAACCAAATGCACGGCCTGCCACTGAATAATACTGTAATAAACATTAAACCAGACCACTTTAATTTATAGTAAATTTTAAACATTTTATTTTTTTCTCCCAGCATTTTCTTCTCCGTTTTTTCCAATTTTTTTTTTTTTTTTTTTTTTTTTACATTTTTGAGTTGCTGCAGCCCCATCAACAGTTCCCGTGGTACTGCAAACACATGTTGGCACATCTCATTCAGTTCAGATCAGTGCGTTCTGCTGCCGCTGCAGTCTTACCTATGATGAAGGACACAGAGTATTGTAGAGGCATAAGAGCCCAGATTAGGCCCATTTTGGGGTTGTAGACGGCCTCGGCCACGCCCAGGATAAAACCTCCTCCAACCCATGTAGCTGCACAAGAAAGACACATGCGCACTAGTCTGTGTACAGTAGAGAGTGTGAACATATCCAAGAAGTTACATTAAAACAAGATGCTCTCTCCCTCCTGAGTCTGGTTGAACTGGATCCTGGTAATCAGGGAGTTTTTCCTCTCCACAAGCATGCTCAGGACAGGGGATTGACTTGATCAGTCTGTTGGTTTACTTAACCAAGTACACATAACTGGCAGGAAAAAACAAAACAAAACAAAACAAAAAAATATATTGGGTTCATAATGACACCAAAGAAATACATCATAGTAAATGTCAGGACTCTTTCTGACTTCTAAAAAGGAAACAAACAGACTGACCCACCTGTCATGGTGAAAATGCCAACCACCAAGCTGATGTTCCTGTCTCCCAGCAGCACCACCTCAGTCTGGTCTCCACTGCATTTCCTCTCAGCTCTTCTGGACTTTCGGGCAGCCCAAATTCCAGTTCCCAGGATGAGCAGGTAGAACAGCACCACGGCAACCACACCAGGGACGTTCAGAGCCATACTCAGCAGCCGTTACAGAGCAGACTGACAGGGAGGGAGCCTGACTGGGTGACACATACAGATAATGCACGTGGAGACAGAGTCTGCAACAGTGTACGGGAGGAAAGCAATGTTTGCGTGCAGTGCATGAGAGGTGGCATTGCTTCTGGCCTGGTATGAAAGTTCAACAAGTGGGTAAAAGGCAAAGTTCACCTCTGAAACTCTAAAAACACTATTCTGTCCAGAAAACCCCCAACTGTTACAACACAACACAAGTTTTTGATGTTTAAGGTTTATTTTTTCCTTAACTTTAGAAAAACACGACAAAAATATATTCATCTCACATTTTCCTTATATGGCATCTGACTTTACATTTAACAGTTTAACAGACTAAGAAAACTCCTTGTATGAAAACATTCATATTTCTACCAAATTAATTACTGCTAAGTTGACGTACCTTCATCGGTTGTTCCTTAACAGGACTGTTCAAATAAAACACTGAGAACACAGTTTTATGCATTCAGTTAAGAGACCAACGGCCAAAGATATCAGCAGGACTCGACCACAGCTTCTATTTATGCAAAACTCTTTTCCGGCTTCAGGTTTGCTCTCAAGCTGGGTCCCTGAAAGCAAGAGTAACCAGTTTTGTGAAGGAGGTGCCAGTTTGTGTCACTGCCTGTTCATGCAAGTGTTAAAAGTAGCTGAGCACAAAGCAACATTGTGATGAGGGAGACAAATTTCAGAAAACTTCTGCATCCTTCACCCCGTACCTACTTTTCACCAGATAAGGAAGTGTCACGGCAAATAAAAAAGATGCCTGAGTGATCATCTTTTACCCTATTCATAAAGCATTTCTAACCTGATTTGAGTGGTCCGACAGCTTTTTCCCTCCCTGGCCAAGAGGCCAGAGCTTTGCTGACCTGAGTGAACCCCCTTATAAAAGACCATCATCACTGCTTCTTAATGATGTATAGCATACCAGGGGAGGGACATAACCACTCCCTTAGTTTTTTTTATATGGTTGGGGGACGGGGTTACCAGGTGGAACTAATGTTTTGACTTTGGATGACTCTGACACATTTTTCAGGCTACACAACGAGTCAACAGCACTCCCATCAGAATTAAACCCCTACGCTCAGCGGTTTGAGGGTGGGACGTTTGTGCCTGTTTTGGAGGCCTTGGTGCTGAAAATCTTCCATCCTGCAACAGGGAGACTGGAAGAAAATGTTTCCGATTCATTCAGTATACATATACTGAGCTTTCCACGAGTATTTGAAGCAAGTAAATAATACTTCTTCTTTCTGGAGTCTTTGATAATAAATTATCAATATGTGCTGTTCATTTTGAGGTTGTATTTCCCTCATTTCATGACCTGGTTAAGAGTCTTCTTCTACTTATGGCTGTTCGCCACAACAAATCATCTAACCACATGGGCACTGCTGTGACCTGATAAGGGGTACCGATGCAAATTCACCTTTTCTGGTGAATTAAGAGAACTACATGGGAATTAATGGAAACGTTCAAAGCTGCACGTTCGTCTTCAACAGGGAACTTGTCTGTAATTGGAAAAAAAATTTTGCTGGAATATAACCACAAACAAATAATAAGAATATACCCACAAACAAATAATAAGAATCAAATCTAATGCACATTCAGTTGAATTTCCATCCTGGGTGATTCCTCTACACCACGTGTCAAACACAAGGCTCGCGGGCCAAATGTGGCCCGCCACGTCATTTTATGTGGCCCTCGAGAGCTTTGGCATTGTTGGCTTAAATTTTAAATCAATATTTTAAGACTTAGAATAAGCTTACGTCGCTTTTAAGAGCATATTGACAATAAACTACATCTACCCATCATGCATTTCGTCGTTACCCACAATGAAAACTTTAGCTACTAGCAAGATGATTTTTCAGAACTGATGGATTTAAGAAAAACCTTTACAAACTAACCCCAACATGTCCAAGAAAAGAAAAATTAATGCACAAGGGAGACAGTTTCATGAACGATGTGAAAACAATTACAAGTTTATATCTCAAGGTGAAATAACAGTATGTCTTTTGTGTTATGAGGCGAGTGTCAGTCGTGAAAGAGTTTAATCTATGTCGGCATTTTGACAGCAAATACGGAGCTAAGTATGTTAAATTTAGCCTGCAAGAAAAACAAAAAAATTGCTTTCACTTCTGAAACCAAGGTAATGGATACTCTTACAACCACAAACCCTTAGATTAATATAATAATGAGTTAAATATTTGAAACTTGACTACATAATAAGTACAGAAACCGTTATTTAACATTATAATAAGGTGCAGTTTAATTTATTTTGATTTACATTGCATTTTGTTACATTTTGCTGTTAATCTGGCCCTTCGAGGGAAACATGATGTTGATGTGGCCCTCAGTGGAAATGAGTCTGACACCCCTGGTCTACATGACACCAGCGTTGTGTCCAAAACCGCTGTCACTATCCACTCCACTGGTCCTCGGTCACCACATAGGTATTCGTATCTAGAAGAACTGTGTGGTGTTTTCACCAGCTGTATTAACTTTTGATCACCACTACAGTTGTTTTATCAGTGCTGTTCATCCTCTCATTTCTGTCGCATAGATAGAACATCAGCCGGACGGTAGAAGACAAACTATTTGAGCCCAAGAACTACGGTTTCATGATATTACTAAGGCCAATATATTTGAAACAGAAACTGTCGTGGATAGGGATGCGCGCGATTAGTCGTCTAACCGATTAAACGTCCGCCCACTTACTAGTCGGCACCAGAAATATTAGTCGTTTAAACCAATTTGTGTTTTATTCATGTACAAGGCCGCTTAACTGTCATACACCCGCCCACCACTAGTCGGGGCTACAGAGCCATCAGACAGCAGTTCCCCCTCTCCGCAGCAATGCTCGAGTAGACTGGAGTTTTAAAACGGCACGGTGGGAAGATAGTCTCGCGAAACCAGCGCGGTTTGGCGGTACTTTAATCTAGAAAATAAAAACAAGGTAGTATGTAGACTGTGTCAGAAACAACTGGCATACAATCACTCGACTGGAGCAATGCGCAACCACATTCCACTCAAGCATTTGGATGTTAATCTGCACGAGACGACGGCTGCTGATGCTAGCGGTGCTAGCCACACTCAGGCCGATTTGACATTGTTTACCCGGAGACGGTGTTCTCCCGTCCTTTTTTTTAGACTAGTCGACTAGTCTTAATTAAAATTTTTGTTAAGTCGACAGGGAAATTAGTCGCCAGGAACATCCCTAGTCGTGGAGTGCTGAAAAGTAGCCAGCTAGCTAGCTAATGAATTAGATATGCTAAATGTAAGCTAACTACCACAGGACCAACTAGGTCATGACCAAGTAGATCATGATTTCTGTTGTCATGCAAGAACGTAGACTATAGTTTGATTTAGGATGCCGACTGAGTTGGGATCATCTATTCATGCTGCTTGTCTCTGTTCATTTGTCCAGCTTTAGTTATAAAGTAGTTTAATCACTCCAGAATATTCCAGTTCAATTAAAATCCTTCCTCCTCACAGCTATAAACCTTCTACAGTGAATCTTTCAAGAGACTTCAGTTCAAATGACAGTTACTGCAAGGGTTCATTAACCGACAGAGATTAATAAAATACTTTTGAACTGAGCTGAATTGAACTGAACTGAATTGTTCAGCTAACTTTAATCAAGTACAAACGTTAGCAACGTGACAATGATCTGGAGCACACCAACCAATCTATGGCCGGAAAATAAAACAATCAAAATGTTGGAATGGACTGTTTAAAATTCAGACCTCAACCCAACTGAAAAGCGATGTTAGGAACTTAAAAAAGCTGTGCTTAAGTACAAATAACACCATATAACACTGATCAGGTGATTTTATGTTCCTATGCAAAAAAACGTAGGATTAGACAAGTTCTTTTGAACATGACTTTACATATCTGTGCACTTCATTTGTGTTTTTCACAAGGTTTTTTTCTTTCTACTGAACAATTCCACACCCAGCAGCACTTGATACTTATTTGGAATATTTCCAAAATTCCTGAGCTCACTACTCCGCAGGAAAATTACTGGACAAGCTTTAGGAAATTCACAGGAAACTTTCTGCCTCTTTGCAACTCTTAGACAGACCAGATTTATTTATTTATTTTATGTCCATACATGTTAAGACATGAAAGAAGGTGAACTCTCTTCCTTGGCATTTGCCAAGCACCCTACCGGGTAAGACATCAGTCTGCAGAAATGCTGCATTCATTCATCCAGGATACAAGGACTTTGTTCAGCCGTCCAGCTGTTCAACAGCTGACTTACTGTCACTGACCGGGTAAACATAGAGGATTTGTTAAACACACTATAAAGGAGGGGGTAATCAGAGGAACGTGGAGTGGAAAAAGCCCAAAAGCCTTATTAAGGTCACTGTTTGGTTAATGATTTCTTTCCAGTGGCCCTTTCACGTCAGTAACTCAACATGCAGCCAAGCAGAGGTCGTTAGTTTGACATTTTTGGCTTCAGAGTGCTGGTTTCCAACAGCTCCTGAGATTTTGTTCAAAGTGTAGTATTGATGTTGACAATAAACACAATGCTGATAAAAGTAATGTTGGAGTGAGACTTCTCATTTCTTCCTGTCATTGACCATTAAGTGTGAAATGATATTAAATATTTAGAGCATGAAATGACTAATAGTCTTTCATAAACCCGATATCTGAGGACAGTTTTGTTACCTTTGTTTTGGAGTTTTACTGTGAACATTCTCTCCTTTCAAATTCATCACATTGTATCTTTTTCCCCTTCAATCCTCCTGACATGTCAGTAATACCGACTGAAAGGATCTGATGTAGGTGATTATTTTAGACCAGCCGTTCCCAAACTTCAGAATACCAAGGCCCAATTTGAAATGTGAAAAGTCTCTGTGGCCCAGCCAAACCTTTAATCACAACTGTGATCAACATACAGGACTAGAAGCTATGTTCTGATATTAATGTAAGGGGTCAACAAATAAGGTGACACTTGTCATATTAAGTTAAGATGGTAGTAGAATAACACTTAACTGATTTGTTTCATTACTTCTTAATGTTTTTTTTAATAAATCATCTCATGGATATTTTACAGTAATTAAAAACATATTTTTAAAAAGATTGAGGATTTAAAACATATTTGTCTAATTTTAATGACCTCTCACAGCCCACCTGCAGTACCACGACAGCCCACCAGGGGGCCGCGGCCCACACTTTGAGAATAACTGTTTTAGACATCTGTACTCAATATCATACAGCAATGCTACTGTTTTACTCACGTGTTGTTGTTTTTATCATAGTGGTTCTTTGTATCAAGCAAATACAACTCCAGGTGACTAGTAACATTTTGTTTTTTACAGGTTCAATATTTATTTTGCAAATACGAAGCAAATCCCTGCGGTCTGACCTGGAACGTCCACCCTGTACCGAATGCTCTACTGAATAATCTTTCTCATTGTACAACAGTAAACCTCAAATTGTCTGGAAAATAGTTTTATAACCCTTTCTAGATTCACGAGTGCAGCAGTTGTTTCTCTAAGGTCACTGCTTATGTCTTTTTCCCTCATCATTGTGGTAACACAAACCTGGCTGCCGCAGAAAAGCAGACGTCTGCTTTTTACGGAGGTCTGCACACCTGATGATGATATTTACCTGAGACTCACTGTAACTACGTCTACCTAAGATCCACTATAATAAGATGATTAAAAAAAATGTTTGTTTGTTGAAAAACCAAAATTGGTAAAGTGTTTTACGATTTAAGCCTTGTTTATGTATTTTTAATTACATGAAGTGAACAAGGTGTGACTGGTTAAATGGATATGCACTTTACCAAAAAAAAAAAAAAAAAAAAAAAAAAAAAAAATGGGGGAGAGGTGGGGCTCCTTTACTTAGAAAAAAACCCAGATCCTCTTCTGGGGAGACTTGTTCATCTGCTCCAGGCTGGATTTAAAGTTGGCGGTGGGTCAGTTCAGCTCTGGAACTTTCTGAGGCTCTCATCTGAGGAGGCTACCGGCTGATGGACAGACCTTCAGTTCAGTTTTCAGCCACATGCACCCTCTGCTCAGTTTTACAGTAGCAGATGATGTTTCGTCACTTTTCCAAAACACCGCCGCCAGGCTTTTAGCTCATACCAGAGGAAGTGACCACGTTACACCAGTCCTAGCCGGCCTTCACTGGCTGCCGGTGAGTTTTAGAATTAATTCTAAGACCTTATTGCTAGTTTTTAAAGCCTTGAATGGCCAGGCTCCTGCCTACATACTAGAAATGCTAACTCCTTATGAGCCTGAGCGCAGCCTGAGATCCTGACAGGGCCCTCCTGATAGTTGTTGGTTTTATTTTATAATTTTACAGTGTTTTATGGGATCTTACTGTTCTTATTTTAAGTTTTAGTGATTGTGATCTCTATTTGTTTTTACTGTCAAGAACTTTGTAACTTTGTTTTTTGAAAGGTGCTATACAAATAAAGTTATTATTATTTTGGCCTCACAATTGGTGTGTATTACATTGTGTAATGTCATATTTTGTTGTTGTTGTTTGCCAACTCTGCAGGCTTTAATTAATTAAATATTTTCCCTTCGGAGGTGAATAAAGTATTTTTGAATCGAATTTATCGAATTTATCAACATCATTTAAAGTTCGCATCAAAACTTCTCATTTCTTCTCTCAGTCTCCCTACTTTTCCGTTGCTTTTTGCTCACCAGACCAACTAAATAGACCAACCTACTGACAAGAAGCTGGATTTGCTTTTGACATTAGTGGAGGTATCATCAGGCCACACACCCCAGTTTAACGTAACCCTAACCCTCCATACACCATAGTACACCTGAAACTGGTTTATGTCAATATTATCATTTCTATTTAGTGGGCATTTGTTTTACTCCTTTCTGAATACAGTAACATATTAATTTATAAGTTTGTGTGATGGTAAAAAGGAAGTCATGACTAACAAGGAGGTAGCCTTACGAAAAGGCTTCACAGCTTTCCTCCAACCATAGTACAGTCAATAAAAGAACAATGAAACATAAAATTATATCCGCACATTAAAACAAATCACCGAAAATATGCTGCAGATTTTATGACTATATGTGGACTCTGCAGATGCATAGACCCTCTGTAGCCACTAGGGGGCGTCCAAGCAACGAGATCAGCCTCAACATCCAGCATTTGGAGAGAAATAAATTTCAGAGTTTATAGAGTCAGAATTTGTTCTAAAGTTGAAACCAGACGTTTACATACACTGTTTAGAAATACACATAATTCTTTTTTTCCCTCTCACTGTCTGACATTAAATCAGACTAAACTCTTCCTGTTTTAAGTCAGTTACAATGACCAAAATTATTTCTATTTGCTAAATAGCAGAATAATGAGAGTAATGGAAGCTCCTGATAGGTTAATTGACAGCATTTGAGTTCATTGGATGCATAAACCCAAGAATATTCCAGCACGCAGACCTTGTTAAGACACGTGTGGCTTTTCCCACTGCAGAACTTTAACTCGTCTTATTAAAGAAACCAAAGAGAAATGATACCATAAATTAGAGTTTTCATCATTTTGAAAAAACTTTCAAAAAAACATTGGAGCCTCAAAAGCCACCTCCTTGCAGGCATGGCGGCCATGTTGGTAGCTATGAAAGTTGATAGTATACAAGAAGTCGAATGAGGATAGGGTCACAAGAAACAACCAAACAGAAAAAATGAAGATAGAAAGAAAACTGGTGGAAAAATAAATCGGTTCTATCTGACAAGTTCTCAACCGAAGCGAGATGTATTTTATTCCAAGAGAACAACAAGAACATATTGATGTTAAAATGGAGCCATTTTACCATTTCATGGAAGATATTTGCACATTTTGACTTTAATGGCAGCATCACATTTGAAACATTTTAGTCACACAAGAGTCTCAAATCATTCATGTAGCTGACTTAATAAACTGTAAACATCTGTGTGGATAAGTCTCATTAAAACTCATATTTTGTTCTGAACGTTTCATTGTGACTAAAGCCCACTGCCCTAACATCTGCATCTGAGCTTTAGGTTTTAGCTGAGGTCAACCACTAGAGGTCTCTTTTCCTGCATGTTTGCTTCGACCTGCACAGGTAAGTTTTAATAAGGAGACACAGCACATTTTGTGTGCGCCCCAAGTGCTGCCTCTAAATCAAAGACCATCAGAAATATACATATTTATAGTGTATTATTTATTCGCTCCTCTGTCTTGGTGATGTTAAAGATGAAGTCATTAATCTCAGTGTGCCTCAAAGTGCTCCACCACTTTCCTGTCCTTCCCTGTCTGTCTGGGGCAGGCGCCCCATCCTTTTGTTTCCTTTAGCAGAACAGAGAGCATTCAGAGGTGGGTCCACCCAAAACTTGCGCCACACCACTGTCACGCACGTGCAGCAGGCGTGCACGTGGGTGCAATGTCACGTGACATGAGAAGAAAAGGCACGTTGATCAGTATCAGGTCAACCAATCATGCAGTGGAATGAACAAAACCCAGAGATTTCAAAGAAACAAGGAAATCATCAAACATATACAAGTGATTCAATTATATTAATCATTTATTAATTTATTTATATGATAAAAACACTTCTTTGGTACTTTGCATCAGTTTGCTGACTGCTATTTTGTTTAAAAAAAATACCTGTACTTACAAGGTTCTTAAAATAAGTTCAAACAAAACAATACAATGACCTGACAATAAGAACTATCCATTTATACTGAATAATCTAATAGTTTCTCAGCTGCTCCACTAATAACAACAATGGTAATATTAATAATAATGCCTTTAGTTTTGTTATTTAAGTTTTTTTTTTTTTTTAAGCAGGTTGTGTGAGGCTGTTTTGGGTAGTTAGAGTCTAGCAGACAGTAGCCTCCCTGGTTGTCAGTGATACGACTCTCACTACCACGTGGGAGGTCTGGGTTTGATTCCCAGTTGTGCCAGGCAGGGCATCCGGGGTCAACAAAAAACATAAATCATGCTGCTGTGGTGAAAACTAACGGGAGCAGCTGAAAAGACAGTTTTTAGTGTTGTAGACAGCAGTCACCTTCGGTTGTTTGGAGAATCATGAATTATGAGGTGAAACTAGCGGCTACTCCGAACCTCAAACTTCACAGGGATCAGCTTCACCACTTAACCTTATCAGAATCTGGAGTGACAGCTGTCAAATATGTCAGAAGTACTTCACACAACCCCATATCAAAAAAAAAAAAAAATTATCTGCAGATACAGAATATTCCTCTGGCATTTTTCTCTGGAGCGTGCAAGAAGTACTGCACCTTTATTTGATAACGTAGTCTGAGGGGTGGTGTTTTGTTTGGCTAAGAGCAGGGGCGATTCTAGGGTCAGAGCTTTAGGGGTGCTGAGCCCCCAACGAGCCCCACCACAACCCACAAGTAACGTTAGTGAGATACCATTAGGCAGGGTCATTTTCATTTTCATTCTTAAAATATAAACTTAAACCACAAACTATGGATTAAGTTTTGGACATTATCTGAGCCTGTCAAATGCGAACTAAAATTTTAGAATAACGACATTTCTTACTCCAGGTTTTTGGGGTGCTGAAGCACCCCTAAAAAAAGGGCTAGCCTCGCCCATGGCTGAGAGCACTGCTACATTACAAAAAAACTTCTTTTCCCAGTTAAAAACTGTCCAACACAGACACAAAACTTTAAATTTGTGAAACTTAAAACTAAAACATGTATACGGTACCTAATTCAGTTTCGTTGACACACTTCAAGCAACAGTGTATAACTTCTACAGCTTTCTGTGGTCCAGTCCAGATCACTCTTACGAGAACATGTACGAAACTACGGCGAGGCCTTACAAACAAGGGCGACGTCTTGTTCTCCTCTTTGAAGGGAGCTAAAAAGTGTGATTCCTCGTTTGACCACTAGAGGGTGGCTCCAATGGGGGCTACTGGACTACCATTGAATATGACATGTAGGGAGGCAGAACTCACACTGTTCTGGGGATTTGCAATGCTGTTTCTTTCAGCTTCCTCTTATGCTGCCACCTAGAGGATACCATTTTCAGGGTACTGGGGTAGCCCCCCATCTCCACTGACCCCCATGTAAAAATGGCCACATTTACAACAATACATTTTTAAAACATTTTTTTAAAATGCACATAAAAGTATACAAAGTTGAAAAAATTCCTGGATTGACTCTGGCCATGGTTTTTGAGTGACAGTCTGTGGTGTCAAACGTCTAGCTGTCACTTTAGCTACTTGGGCCTTTATGTAAATTTGACCTATAAGCTGCTAATAAAGAACTAACAGAGTAAAATCATGATTATTTTAAAAATAATGTAACTTGTGTTGTTAACTGAACTCACGGACCTCTGTGACTGATTCTTGGTTGACCTGGAAGGATCCAGGTCTGCAGCTATCTTCACCCCCAGAGTTGACAGGAGGACTCGATGGCCTCTAGCTTGTCAGCTACCTCTTGCAGCAGCTGGATCCTCCGGTCGAGTGACCATTTCAGGACCCTTCCTCATTGACTAAATGAACCACTAGCCAGGCGGGGGGTGGGCAGACAGAAAGCTGTACTTCAGCAAATATCAGCAACAAAGTGAAACAAAATTATAAAGAAGATTGGGCCTCCAAAACACCGTCAGACTCATAAAACCACACAGGAAACAAGTACCTAAAGTTATTGCTTCTGAAAGCCAAGCTACCCAATCAGGGGGCAGCAAGACTTTTATCGACTTCATTTATGTTAAATAAATAATAGTACAGTGAAAAAACACTACACATTGCTTGTCTTTGGTTGTTATTGCCTAATAAGCCCACCTACAATCACATATTTAATGTTTTACAACATTTGTGCACAATTGTAGACTTTATATATTCTGCAAACCACTGTGTTTTTGTTGTTATTTACATCCACAGCATGGTTGTCTGACTGGAATCCTGTCAGTGTCGTCTGTCCATGTTTCCAGACATTTTTAGGCTTACTAGCAAGATGGCCACTTCACAGAAGACTGACGGGACAACGAAGGCCTCTGCCTGTCACGTAAGAGGATTTCCCACCTGGAACGACTCCAAAATCGCCAGCAATAAGTTGGATTTGTTCCAGGTGAGAGATGGATTCTGCCCTCTGTCTCCAATTGTATTCCTAATTTTTTGGACAAAATTTCCAGGTTCAGTCAAGGTCTGAAGGGGTTCTGCCTTTTGCAGATGATGTGGTCCTGCTGGCGATCATCGGGGGGGGGTCTCTGGCTCTCACAGTAGCAGCTGAATCTGACACCATGATTCTCAGCTTGGAAAAGGCTGGAAGGCCTCCTGCACATCGGGAGAGAGGTACTGCCTCATGTGGAGGGGTTCAAGTATTTTGGAGTTTTGTTGATGAGTGAAGGAGGAGTAGAGGAGATGGACAGGCGGGTTGGTACTGGTTACTAGTTCTAATGAACTAAAGCCACATGCCTCTAATTCAATCATAAAATGATCAGGTGGGATGCATCACAGAATTCATTGGAGTTGAATGGTAAGGGGACGCTTTTACTCCTTTTACTTTCTAAACCACAGCTGCTTTGAATTCTTATGTAATATCTCATCCCATAAATTAAAAAAAAACCAAAAAAACAAGAGAATATTGCTGCATGTCCAGAGGAAACATATAATCATATAATTAAAGGCTTTCCCAACCTTATCATCCGATTGGATCCAGCTCTCTGGCAACGAGCAGCTGCACGGTTATACGTGATTAGGTTGTCTAATCGCTGCACAAAGCTGCTGGTTCTCAGCAGGACACGGGAGCCTCTGAACCAGCAAAAGTGATCCAGAGTTAACAAAAACATAATTCACTCCAACTCTGAACCGTCAGACCTGAAGACTGTCGATCTGAGCAGCAGCTTCACAGCAGCAGAGCGGTGAGGAACCGAGACGCAATGATTCCAACGGCGAGGATGAAGACCATGAGCAGCAAAGTCAGGCCACGGCGAATAACCAGCTGCCTCACTGTCAAAACATCCCCCACTGTAGTGATGGTGGATTTATTCTGGTCTGGACCATCAGCCTCCTCATACGTGCTTTTCTGCTCTGGAACATGAGCCTCCTGGTGCGTGTGGTTCTCCTCATCACAGCTGGATGCCGTTACTTTGACCTGGGTCTGGCTGGGATTGTTTTCTGAGGTTTTGAAAAAGAAGATCTCAATATTAAAACCCTGCAGTGACAGCGATGAGTCATAAAGTGCTTCCTCACTTACCTCCTTTTTCCATGCAGACCATCTTCTTCTCCTCTTTGACTTGGACTCCTGCTCTCACCAGAGCCTGTTCAGACACGAAAAGCCACTGTTGTGATCGAGCTTAAAGTGAACTGATGCTTAGTAACAACCCCAGCTCCAAAAAACCTGGGACAGTGTGTGAAATGTAAAAGTAAAATGCAATGATTTGCAAGTCTCAAACCCATCTTTAGTTGAAAACAATACAGAAAATACACCATGAATGTTTGGTTTTTGGTTTTGGACAAACCAAAAAGAACATTTCTTAGTTGGTTAAATGGCAACAACTTGGTGACATGAACATCTCAGTGTCGCAGAAGTTAAGAAGGACAAAAAGAGCTGCACAAAAAAAAAAAAAAAAAAACTGATGAGATGTTACTCAGAAATTCAGAGTGTTGATGCTGCAGCGTGCAGTTTTCTGCTCATTTGTTTATTTTCATTTGCACTATGTTGCTGAAACAGAAATAATCCAAGTTCCACATAGTCCATGTTTTTCCCCCAATATTGATTGTACATAATATCATAAACTCATCGTAAGAGTCGGTAGGAATCTCTGTGCGCTTAGGAAAAGGTCCAAAATCAATTGTAATCTTTGTGGATGTCACTGCATTAAAAACAGATATGACTCTAAAATCTGAAATTGCCTGGGCTTCCAGGAACACATTCGGACGTCACCATCTAAAAACACATTTCACCATGCCATCCATCAAACCCTGGTTCAACATCTGACATAGAAAGAAGAGGCCTTGTGAGAACCTGGCCCAGGAACACGCTGGTCTCCTTTGGGTCAAAGCCCATTTAAAGTGGACTGAGTGGTCAGATTTGTTTAAACATCTAAATTCTATTTGGAAACCATATATGCCCCGTCCTCCAGAGTCAAGAGGAGAGGAAACATCAGGTTTGTTCATCCAGTTCAAACACCTTCATCTCTGATGGTTCGTGGGTGGATTAGTGCCAATGAAATGGGCAGGTTGCACATCTGGAAAGATCAATGTTAGAAGTTCATAGACCAACATCTGGTCTCCCCAGGAGCCAGAAGAACATTGGACTGTACATAAGATCTGGAGATGCTACAAAGTGGTTAACATCACCATGTCCCAGGTTTTTGAGACATGTCGCCACCATTAGATGCAAAACTACAGTTTGCTTCCTTAAGATGGTACATTTTCTCAGCTTGAAGATTTGACATGTTTCCAATGTTCTATTATTAGCAAATTACTGCATCGTGTTTTTATTCACATTTTAAAGGGTCCCACTTTTTCAGAAATTAGGACTGCAGACTGGCTTCGTGACAGATGCACCCACCTCCTCTGCAGCCTTCTTCCAGTCCAGATTTGCTCAGAAATATGATGAAGAACGTGGACTGCATCACCACGCAAACTGTAAGTCCTGTCCACAGTCCTGTTGAGAAGACGAGGAGGAGTCGTAAAGAACTTCCTGACAAATAAAAGTCAATTCTGAGGACACATGTTCAGTCAACTGTAGCACACGGTAACCTACTCTTACCCATAATGCCCATGTTGGCCGCAAACATCAAGGACACACCAATGGGGAAGCCGATAAGGTAGTAGCCCACCAGGTTGCACAGAGCACCGACCAGTTGTTTTCCTACCCCTCTCAGAACACCCCCAGTGACGCCCTTTAAGCACCAAACACAGTCTCACATTTTAATGTGTCGACATTGCTTTGAAATGTTGGCGTGATGCAGTTTCTTACCGCAACGGCGTCAGCAAGATGCAAGAAGCAGAAAATGATTAAGACATCAGCAACTCTCGGCAAAATCTCCCTGCAAGAACAAACAAACTGAGTCTTGGTGCACGTCGTTGGGAAACATCCATGGACAAATGATAAACATTTAGCTCACTGACAAATATGTTCAACTGGGGTTGTTCGGTAACACTGGCGGAGCCTTCTCAATAAATCAGAGTTCTGAACACCGTAGTTTGTGTTCTGATCCTCTAAATGGCAGCACCGCCACTTTAACGGCGACAAGTCAACCATGCAGATAAATTTAGATTGAGGGAGAATGGCCTGGTGAGTTCTACTGCTGGTTGGAAAAAGGTAGGGACAGGAATAAACTTTCTTTTCCTGACAAAAGAAGAGGACCTACTCTTTATTTTGGCAGTTTAGTTCACAGTCATAAAAGACAATGTTCTATTGGTTTAGGAAAATCAGTCAAAATGCTCTGAAACGCTGGAAGTATGAGGCTCTCTGCTCTGCAGCTGTCTGGCAGCCAGTGAGTTAACTAAAAGTGCTGTAAAAAAAAAAAAAAAAATTCTTTTGAATCCATGTTTTCAGTAGCGTATCTTTGTTTTTGTCTACTGAAAATGGTTTAAACGGGGTGACTAATACATGTGGATGAACGTGTCTGAGCTGAGCTGACTTTCATTACCATCAATAGACTGAGTCTCTGTGAATCAGCATGAGGGTTGCTAACCTCAGTTAATGTTTAACAGTTTTAAACAGACACAGAAGGAGAGAGGAGGCCTTTCAGCGTTTTACTCACGGGTCTGAGGTGAAAATATATCCGATGACATGTCTGGAGCTGCCCACGATTGCTCCAATGACACACGCGTTGACGACTGCGGGAAGAAAATTCAGCAGAGTGAAATTGAAAAAGCAATAATCAGCTGAATTATTTATAAATTATTATTTTGATTATTTCTAAAATATAGTTTGAGCCACTGCTGCATTTCTGATGAGTTTCAGGCAGACGTCTGGGTCATCATGACCTTGATTCAACATGGCAGTTTCTTCAGATTCTGCATCAGATTGTTGTCAAGTATTTCGTCTAAGAGAGAGTTTTCTTTAACTCATGTGTTCATTACTGATTAATGAACTCTACCAGCCAAACCAGACACCTCTGTTCAGGCATAGCTTTTCTTTCTAATGTGATTCTTCTCGATCCTCCTCTAATGAACTCAGTCTGCAACGAGCCTCGTCGATCATATCCACTCACTTCATGAAAATTCTCCCATGAAATAGGACTGACACCCCTCCCATTCACAGCCATTTCCACCGGTATCGAACCAATCAGAAAGGGGTGGGATTTATCTCATGACACATACATGTGCTCTCCGGCGGAGGCGGACGCTTTTCTGTGAGCTCCTCTCTATCTGATCCTGCTGCTTCTCTTTGTCTTGTCTGCGCTTTTTTTTGGAGCCTCACACGGATAACATCTAAATATCTAAATCTGTAACCATGGATCTGGTCAGCTGGTCTCTCAATGCAATCGATCAAATTTCCTCGACGAGAAGAGAGGGCAAAGGAGAGCCCTCCTGTCCTGATGGAACACACGCAGTTATGTTCAGGATTCATGGTCGAAATAGAGAATGAGCTGCCAGGCTCCTCTGTTCAATGAAGACACTGAAGATGTCTACATATTTGGATTTATGATCACGGGATTTCTGCTGTTTGGAGTTAGCGGTTACCTGATGTATCGGAAAATTAAGCGCATGGATGCTGCTATTCCGGACCTGGTATCCGTGTGTGTGTCTGTGAGCCGTGCTGTGAGTGCCGAGACTGGTAAGCTTGACGAGCTGAATCGGAAATTGGATGTTTTTCAGACTGTGAATCACGGACAAGGGATGATTTTTGAACTCATCGCGAAAATGGATTCCAACTTGGGGAAACTACATGCACCGCTCACGGAGAATTGACCTGGAATTCGGCTTTTTGGAAAAATTCCCACCGAGATGTAACCAGCAAGGACTAAAAGGCAGACGGAATCTCATGTCAGCCTGGCCCAAAACAATCTCTCTTATCGGAATCTGGCTCCCCCGGACGGCCTTCACTTAAGGCCGAATGCGAAGAACTCTCCAAGGTCCTATGCGTCTCAGGCTCGCTCCCCCCCCCCCGCGCTCCACCCTCCCTCCCCCAACTGCTCTCTCTGCTGGCTGCTCTGCTGAGCGGACTCTTTTTTTTTTTCTGATCTCCCAACTTGTCCCTGAAGGACACGAGGGGAGAGACCCCTCCCACCCATATGATATCTCATTTTCATCTGTTATCGGCAGTACCAAGAGCTGCAGACCCAGTCATCATGACTCCTGTCCTCAATGTTGTTTGTTCTCTGTATGTTTCTTGGTGATGTACTGGATGTAACAATTTCGTTGTGCTGGGACGCTAGCAAGACGCTAAAGACAATGAAGTCTATTCTATGAGCGTCCAAGACCGAACATTCAAAATTCAAAACAGCTGAGATGGCTGGAGAATTGCTAATAGCACCTTTGATCAACAATTCTTTGCTGCAAAATTGACAACAATCATTCACCAGCATCCCTACTCCACTGCACGCCATAGTGACAGAGCTGTCGCTCAACCTACATCCCATCCTTTCATTCTCTGACTGGTCATGTAACTGTCCATAGGAGGCAGTTTCTTCTGCATCAGTTGGTACTGCCTCCCGGTAGAAACCAGTCATATCCTGAGGAACCAGACTAACTCTTTGTATCGGAGAGGAAAGTTATTAATATGGCCGGCCTTGTGATTAAAAGCAGTATGGATGAAAGGCACTAACAACACAAATTACAGGATGTACTGCAGTGGTCCAGTGGTCCATCATTTGCCATTAGTATGCACTACAGTACCGTAAAACTAAACTACAACACATCACGAACCCAGTCACGGTGGCCACATGTCCGGTTCCCGCTGTAGCAACTGATTCTGTTACGAGATGAAGCATGTGAGGTAGACTGGCCAGTTCTGCATTCAGAGGATTTCCCTGACGTAGTGCACATCTACCATGCAGCAGACTGTGCAACCATCGTCCTACGTACCGCAGCTTGGTCAATCGGTGCTCATGAGCTCGTATCAGTGCTCCTGGTAGAAGGTCTTTTGGACTTCTGTCTTGACCACATTAACAAAGAAAACTACACCAAGATTTCAGAGCAACAGAAGCTGCTTTCAAGAACTAGTCTTCTCCAGGGGCATTTCCCAACAAGACAAAAACCCTATTCTGCACACATAAAGGTACGGCTGAGTAGGGAGATGGTACTAGCATAGTCCTGATCTGTCTCCAACAAGGATGTGTGGAGAATATCAAAATGAAAAAAGCATCAATGACCCTGAGGTTTTGCATAACGCAAGAAGTTTGCAGGACGAATGGGACGAAATAACTGAATTTGGCCACTGCTGAGAACCTGAGAACAGTCACGAACCTACACCCTGGTCTACTCTGCTGGTCTCCTTCCTTTTCTCAATACATCGAAGACTCCTGTACGCTGCACGACTTCTACAGTCGTATAAGATTCATTGCATTTCACAACTTACATCTACTTCTTGAGTACGACAGCAAGAATGGTATGTCTAGATTACAGGCCCATGAGATCTTCTGAAACGCCGGCTACAACCGATGCAGACTAGCATCATTGGCGTATGCTGACAGTAGACAACCAGCAAAACTAGAACATGAACCAAACTCAATTAGTAGCTTTTATGTGCCTGAACAGCAGCAGCGAAGGTGGAGAATGAGTTCCACACAGCTTAATTTCTTTTATGCGTCAAATCCATGTTATTTCTTTATGTTCTTTTTTCATTTGCATTTCAGTGTCCAGGCTAGTGCTGGGCGATATGGAAAAAATCATATATCACGATATGGACTATTTTATATCACGATAACGATATATATCACGATATACCATAATAAAGTATATTTTCAGTTATTCTCTGAAAAGTTTGACAAAAATTTCATTGCTTACTTTTCAACTTTATTTTGAAAGGACATTTAGCTGAACTGTCACAAACATACATTTTAGTGCAGCAAAAACAGGTAGGTACAGAGCTACAATAGCTTTCACATTTTTTTTTAAGTGCACAACAGTTTCTGAGAGGAAAAACACATTTTTACACTGAAGTTCAGCTATAAAAAATAAACACAAATTATTTTTCAACTTTCTGAAATCTGTAACCTTGTAGTGCAAAGTTTGCAAACCAATATAAAAGTGTCTAAAGTAAACATCAGGGTTGAAGAGAACTCTGTTTAAGGCATTAACCATGAATAAAAGTGCAAACATAAAAGGCTACTTTGTAGAAGTAGATATGATTCTATCAAATTTATCGTTGCAGGTTATTTAATTACATATCTGCTGTAATAATTGATAAAATTAGGTTAGAAACGATAGAAACGATAGAAACGATAGAAGAGAAATGGCACGATATACACTTTTATATTGTCCCCACGATATATATCGTCATATTGCCCAGCACTAGTCCAGGCCTTTTTGGAATTAGCATTGTACATTTGTGTGTGTGTGTGTCCTTACATCCACAGATGATGGGGACTTTACACGACAGCTTCGCCTGTTCGACGTTGCCTGCGCCAAGAGCGTTCCCAACCCGCACGCTGGCAGCGGCAGAGAATCCTAAAGGAAACTGAAAAATCAACATTTACTGTGACTCCCAAAAGTCAAAGAGAAGCTTCATAACTGGAAGGAACTGAGTAAATAAAGTTGTAGAGTTACCATGTAAGTGATGGTTGCCAGCTGGTAGACAATCGACTGTGCTCCCAGCTCAACCTCGCTGATCACACCTGCCAGGAATCCTCCCGCCTCAAAGATCCACCACTCCAGACAAAGCATGAGCATGCTGGGGATGGCCAGCTGGACGAACGGCCCCCACTCCTGCAGACAGTCCAGTGACCAACCTGTGGGTCACAGTGTGACTTTCAGGACATTCACTTCACATAGTCTTCTTCAATTTCTGCTAACATTAAAATGGTGGATCTGCATGTGTGAAGAGAAAACAAATGATTCCCGACTTATGAACTTATTAAGGTGCTTAATGGAGGACCTTAATGCATCCTAACAGTCCTGCAGAGTCATCACATTACCCTTTCATCTATTGAACCAGACACAGTTACAGAGTCATGAAACCTGTCAACCATTATACACCGGAATGCTTTTAAAAGATAGACCACAGAGCTGAATGGTCAGCCAAGACACCTGAAATGTTCCAGTACCACAGCTTTTTTAACTTTCTGATACCTGGACTTAGTCCAGGCAGTGAGTACTAATCCGATATCAGCATGTTTGTTTTATATATATACAGTCATGGAAAAAATTATTAGAACACCATTTTTTCTTCACTTTCTTGTTCATTTTAATACCTGGTACCACTAAACGTCATCATGTGACTAAAACAGAAAGAAAAGAAAACACTGAATGCATAAAAGCAGTGTTTTTGGCAGTACAACGCCATAGCTATTGATGTAAAAACTTAAGTGATTTAGGTTATAATCATGAAAACCATGGAAAAATGGTAAGATATCAGCTCTTAAATAAAACTCTTATGAGCAATCTTTGTGGTTATTGTTATGTTTGTCCAAACAAATGTACCTTTAGTTGTACCAGGCATTAAAATGAACAAGAAACTGAAGAAAACAAGGGTGGTCTAATAATTTTTTCCATGACTGTATATACAGCAGGGCTTGAAGTAAAAAAAATCCTGAGCCTGACCTTTTTCCCGGGGGGAGGGGGCAGTGTATCCAACACATACACACTATTGGCAACTTTTTGGCACTGTGCTTGGTAATATACAAGATGACCAACAATTTAAATGTGAATTTTAGAAAGTAAAGGTTATTAATTTATAAGTGAAAACATGTAAAGTCAGTCAAGCCGATTAATCAGATTAATTTAGCAACTACTTAATTCAATAAAGGGCAATTTGTACCAAAAAAAAAAAACATAAATTGCAACTTCTCCATCATTTTTGTTCAAAACAACGGCAAATTAAGTTATAGGAAATACAGTGCTTTGCAAAAGTATTCGCCCCCCCTTGAACTTTTCAACCTATTGCCACATTTCAGGCTTTAAACATAAAGATTTTTTGTCAAAAATCAACAAGTTAGACACAATTGTGAAGTGGAACAAAAAAATTATTGGATATTCTAAACTTAAACAAATAAAAAAACTGAAAAGTGGGGTGTGTATTATTTGGCCCCCTTGCGTTAAAGGTGGGGTAGGTGTTCTTTGAAAAACGGTTCCAGCAATCCAACTCAAGTGAGATTTTGAAAATATACACTCCCTCCCTCCTCCCAAAGGCTCCGCCTCCTCCTCTTCAGCTCACCCCTCCAAACCACGCTTTCACATGATTCACCACTATATGAACTGCAGGGAGGGAGGGAGGGGTGGGTGGGAGTGCATTGATATTTGATGGACGTATTAGGCAGCCAATGAAAGTAATGATGATCACTATTTTGATTGGTCAGAGTTTTTTCTCTGATTATACCCTCTAGACCGGACCAAAACGTTTCGTTTTTTTTTTTGCAAACATTTTATTTCAGTGGGTGCAATGGGAATGTGAAAAGGTTTTCAGGCAAATATTGTAAAAAGTGCTGCAAAAAAAGAACACCTACTCCCACCTTTAATTCTTTGTAGCGCCACCTTCTGCTGCAGTTCCAGCTCAGAGCTCAGTGAGGTTGGATGGAGAGCGTTTGTGAACAGCAGTCTTCAGCTCTTTTTCACAGATTCTGGACTGGATTCAGGTCTGGACTTTGACTTGGCAGTTCTAACACACCTTCCATTTCACTATGATTGCTTGCTCAGAGCTCCTTGAGATGTTTAAAGCTTGGGAAATCTTTTTGTATCCACATCCAGCTTTAAACTTCTCCACAACAGTATCTGGGACCTGCCTGGTGTGTTCTTTGGTCTTCATGATGCTCTCTGAGCTTTAACCAGAACCCTGAGACTATCACAGAGCAGGTGCATTTATACGGAGACTTGATTACACACAGGTGGATTCTATTGATCAGCATCAGTCATTCTGATGTCATGTGTGTTCATATAATTGGCCTTCTAAGTGGAAACAGACAGTTTTGTAAAGCGTTTTATCAACCGCTACTTTTTTACACGGATCTACGAGCAGTTGAGCGATCGTTAATGATAAGTCGCGTTCCACAGTGAACGAGCACACGCGTATTTTCAAATCGGAAATACAATCGGTCATTCGGACCGCTACGTCCACAGCGCTGTGGCTGTTGCTCCGGTAAACGGCTGGTGTGTCGGAGCCCGCGGACAGCTGCTTTATGCCCGGCGTCTCCTACGTGACGGTGAAGAGCTTCCTTAGCTTCTGGCATCAGCTCCCAACCGGCTCTCCGTCCCCGCTGCTTTCCCTCTGTCCAGGCCCAGCGCTACTTGAATTTTGCCTCCATTCATCTGATTGCGGGAGAAAAAAACCGCCACCTCGCCTCGTCTGCGTTCAAGACCACTCAGAGATGACATGTTTGTGTGCGTTTTTTTTTTTTTCTTTTTTCCTAAATCATGGAGATTCAGCACGGTGCCGGAATACTTTAAGCCCTGCTACAGTGACAATAAAGGATTCTATTCCTTTCTAATAAACCCATGCTTCTTCACATGACGGCCCCTTGAAAAGCTTCATGAGGTTTGCTTGTGTTATTTCTAGCAACATTTGTGCATGTCGGCATGGGATATTCCCGCCTAAAATCATGCCATATTACAGGCACAACGCTAACGCTAGGAGGCTAGCTCTGCTCAACCACTCATATGTCTCTGCTTCTCCACCTGATGACTGAGAACAGTCGCACGGTAGGATTGTTTCATTTCCTGTGATGGCTTTCAAAGCAACTGGGTTTCTGTTCGTGAAAACTACATGGTATCAGATATTCCGTGGGGGTAAATACGCACTGATATTATTATAGCGTTATTTTCAGTGGTATCTGCGAGGATTTCTGAGAATTGTGTCGTAAATAACCATTTTATTTATGTTTTGTTTTTAAAAATAACGTTTTACTGACCTCCCCATGTGGCTTTATGCAGACCTCTTAGACATATGTAGACAAATAAGACCACAGCCAGCAGGTACTGGGAGATAGCATTAGCTGCTGCAGAACCACTTGAAGATGAAAAACAGACATCATCAGAGCAAAGAAATGAAGACACTGCTGAAACCATTTACTTAGAAATAAAGTCTATTACACCTACATTTAGCTTAATTCAGAGTCAAAGGACAACAGATGGAAGTAACATAAAAATACATGTTTCTGCCAACAGGAATGAGAGAGAGGGTACTCTGATAATTAACGCAGGAAAACTTACGCGACACCCAAATCCAGATGATAGAGAAACACATAGTTGATTATTGCATTGAGGATATTTCCAACTGCTCCAGTTATAACTTGAGGCCATATTATTCCCTGTGAAAAGTACAATTGAATAAACAAATGTTATGTTCATAACACCCCCAATATCTCTATGCAAGCCTCCAAAGTGGGGATTTATTTGATCAGAGCCAAGACGCCAATACTCAAATATTTGATCATGAAGAAATCCTCTGACGTCTCCTTCGTAAGCGTTGTCTGACTGAACTGGGTTCAGCTCATCATTAACAGTCGTAACATAATATAAGTCATGAAACTGTACCTGATTTTGGAGATATCGTGCCTGCAGCTGGTACATAAATGCAGCCTTAAGGAGGAAAAAACAATAATACATAAGTTTCACTTTGACATACAAACAAGGAACATTTAACCGTAAGATTACGGATGATGCAACAAGTCAAGTGTTCTTATGTAGCACAATAAACCAAAGTGCTTCACTGAATGTGAGATACCACTCCTGTGCCCAGTTGATCTTTGGGCCTTGGGGTTTGAGGTGGGTGGATAAAAGAAGGGTGCCAGGCAAGATAAGTTCCAGTTTTTATAAAAAAAAAAAAAGTTTATTTTTATTTTTTCCTCAGGCACAAAACAACAGAGACACGTAGACTCAGCGACCACCTCCCTCTAGCAAAAGAAACCAACCACCTCTGTCAGGTGAGCCACTCTCTTAAATAGCCCAAACCCAAATTGATCCAATTTGGCAGCCACCATCTGCAGAGGGATACTCCCCACCCACAAACATAACCATTTCAAATAACAAGGTAACAAAAAAGACAAGACCACAAAACCTCATCATTTAACCATTATCATAACACTTAAACGTAATCCCACATAAACCCCAAATTGAAAAATGACAATAAATTGGTACATTCACAAACCCACTCCCCCCTCACCTGTCTGACACATTGGCACCTGCCCGCACTCAGCATGAATAAAGGCGTGGTCCCACTGCGGTGCACGCTTCCGCAATGGGACCCAGCTGCCAGACAGCTACGTGGCATGCAGGTGAGCAAATGTACACCAGTTTTACCGAACAACAAAAAAAATAAAGAATTGTGACCAGTGGGTACCACACTACATTGACTGTAACTCAAAATACTACAATAAACCATAACCTACAAACTAGTGATGGTGAGATGAAGCCTCGTGAAGCAGTGTCACACATCAGCAAATCGGTTCAAGAAATGGTACATTTCTTGCTGCTTCACATGCACATGACACCACCTACTGGTCAGGTTTATAATCACAGCCAGCTGAATCTTAATTTGTGATGCATTGAATTTATGTATCAGTCATGGCTCTTGCGAATGACTGTGAATAACAAAATGTGTATGACCAAATAATTGGTCTACATAAATGATCAAGTGCATAATAAAATATTGTTTGAATGTAATCTCTGTTTAATGTTTCCCAAAGTAGTATCATAAGAACGGGGAAGACACGCGTCAAAAGGGTCGACGAGCCAGGAGTCAAACTCGCGATCAACCACACGAGGACTGTAGCCTCTGTACATGGACCGCCTGTCCTAACCACTGCGCTACAGGGGCACCTGAGCTTATTTGGGCAGAGAACAGTGAAAGTGTTCGTGGAACTACGGAGGGGGCGCGCTGAATATCCTTACGCAATTTGGACAATGACAACCATTAAAGGGGTGATTTTATGTATATTTATTCAGAAATAGCAATTTTTCCACAGTTTTTGGTTTTAACCGATTCTTTTCTTTAGACACAATCTCTCCAGCCTTGGAGAACACCCTTTCACATGGCACAGAGGATGCTGGGGTGCATAAAAATGTTTGTGCCATCATGTACAAACTATATACTGAACTACCACAAACTATATAAACGCTATCCAGATTCTAGTATCCAAGCTATCCAAACTCTATCCACACTCTGAACTGACTGCAACTCGCCTACAAACACCCACATTTTGAATGGAGCCTGTGGCGTTTACAAAGCTGTCAAACCCCGCGACAAGATCTGAATTACTTCCCGAAGTAGTCACGTGGTACAGCCGGGCAGCGTAGCTTCGGTCGTCATCGATTTCGGCTCCTCCCCTAAACGAAGCAAGCCCCGATACGGGCTTCGCGGAGACGCCCCCTCCATTACTCGCTTCGGAGCCTCGGCACTCTTGTAACATCACTAAAATGTACACCAGTTTTACTGAACAACAACAAAAAAAAAAAGGATTGTGACCAGTGGGTACCACACTACATTGACTGTAACTCAAAATGAAACAAAGCCTCATAAATTTAAACAATAAAATTTAAAAGATAAAAACATGAGACAAAAGCTGAGTGTGAAACGTGTCTTCAGTAATAATTTAAAAAGTTCTCCAGTGGGAGCAGATCTTCTGTGGAGTGGAAGGTTGCTCCATGGTTTAGTTTAGTTTGGTGACTTGTTTTGGGCATCTCCAGATGCAATTAATAAGACTTTAAAGCTCTGGCTGGAGCAACTCATTCAGATACGGAGACTCCAACCTGTTCACAGCTGCAAAAGCTAATAACATTTAGTTCCTCCAACAGGTCTATAAATTGTATCATTTGTCTAAAAATTGTGATACACCCTTGATGTTAATGAGGATACACTGTATCCTCATTAACATCAAGGAAAACAAAAAAGAAAGAAATATAGATCAACATATAACAAAGAATAACTTTATTCATATTGTTTTTTGAGTCTGTAATGATATTAAAGTGCATCAATCCCACCGTAGTCACAGTGAAGCAGCGCTACATCAACATCGTCATATTTCCTCGTCTTAAATTTCTGGTGACTTACGTTTGTCTCATTATCTCCGTCTCTTTCTGCCTTTCTTTTCATCCCTGTTAAATATTTTTCCGTACTGTCTCTTGAGGGTTTGTTCATTTCATATCTCCTGCTCTGTGCTGTATGTGCGCATGTCCGTGCAAAAAAAAAAACAGACACAATATAGCTAATACTCCCTGCACCCACTGTGACAATGAGAGCGCCACTGCCACCTACTGTAGTATATGTGCAATTACACTTTATTCCAGTACGACAAAAAAAAAGCACATTCCTGGGGTCACATGCCCCGGCTTCACACCACCCCGCCCATGGGGTCAATTACATTTAGGGAAGAACAAATTATTTTCCCTGGGTTTCAGTCAGGCAGAGCAACAGCCTAAAAGCTGAAGAACATTATTTGGAGTCTTATTTATCTACAGAGACCCAGATGACTGTTGTGAAGCTCTTCTTGATTTATTTCTGCTAGATCTGTTTAGGTGAGCCACCCCTCTTAAAAAACTGCTTCAGTAGTTTAAATATTTTTAAAGATGAATATTGAAACTCACCGGCAGGGAAGGCATGAAGATGTTCACATACATCTGGGAGAGTCTTCATGTATGAAAACAAACAGAAAAGACATTCCTGTCAAACTGTCATGAATTAAGTTAAAATATTCTTATTTGGAATCAAATGTTCTTATTTGGAAGAAAACTGAAAACTCTGCTGGACATAGAGGTTTCTACAGACAATCTAGAGTGATGCACAGAGGCAACGCCATGTATCAGAACATTAGAAACAAAAGCAGGATTAAAACCCATCAAGACAAAATACATGCAAGTCAAAAGAAATGCATAAATGCATATTAGAAAAAAACACAATAAAATTGATAAAAGACAAAGATTGAAAGTAATAATGAAGAATTTTTCCGGTAAAGTACAATAATGGGTACAGAAAATTAGATTTAGGAAATGCACAGGAAAACTTTGGTTTAACTTTAAAGGTTGGGAACATTTAATATCAACAGGATAGGGGCTAAATCCTGTTTGGTTCTACCAGCTGACTGCCTCCTACAGATTTCACTGGATTTGGTTTATACTCTGCAGGAAGATCAGAAATGTATTGCGGCCCCATATCTTGGATACACCTTGATGGTTACTTTGATTGGTAAATGTCTTCTTCATGATGCCACAGAAGCACCACTGGGTAACCTCGTTACTTTTACTGGGTAGCTATATATTCTCATTCCTATGTTTAACTTTTGTTATCAAAGTGGAGAACCTCCGTCTGTCTTTACTCCTCGAAGACTCAGCCTTTCAGGGAAACTGCTTTATGATGGATGGATGAAAATGATCTAACCCACACCTCTGAAACTGTGATATCTTAACAATGAGCTACGTGATTTGTTACAGCCCTAGCAGGTTATGGGCCCGATCTTCCGCCAGATCTCCTAAAGCCGCTATTCAGGGATAGCGGGTAGCGGGAGGGGCGTTACCCCGCAAAGAACGCAATCTTCCATCTTTCTAAACCCGCTATCCCACCTGCGCAACCCGCTATATTATGCATAGGAGTGGTTAGGACGTTCCACCTGTTAAAGCAATCAGTGCGTCAGTAGCCATTGCCTTTAAGAGCAGGTTGCACTACCCACAAACCGCTATGGAGCGTCTTTTCATCCAGATCGGAGCAGATATCGTGCTCTGCTGTTGAGCTTCCTCCTCTTCCTTCCTCCTCTTCCTCTGCGCCAGGGTTATAATCGTTTTGGATTTTCCATTAGTTTTAATTTTTATTTAGTTTTTAGTTTAGTTTTTCAAATTCAGTTAGTTTTAATTCATTTTTAGAGCAGTTTTGCTAGTTTTTATTCGTTTTGAAATACTTAGTTTTAGTTTAGTTTTTATTAGTTTCAGTGTTAGTTTTATTTTGTAAATTAGGGTTGTAATTTTGGTTTGAGTGAATGACTGAACTTTTTGAAGGCTATCGAGTCACATAGTCGTGTTTACATTCTGGTCTCAATAAACATATTTATCAATGCATCTTCCCTCTTGTGGTGTTCCTGTGTATTTACTGACCAGCAGCTATTTGGTTGCTGGTGGAAATAGTCCATTATAGTTGCAGTTTTCTCATGGTTCTTCCCAAATGCAGCTTCTCTTTCCAGGGGGCTAGCTTAGGCTAGCTTATCCAGCTAGTCTTGGTTAGCCTTCTTATGTGAGCTTTTCAAATGGACTTTAAGACTCGTGGGTATTTTCCCCTTGAGAAGTATTCCACACATTGTAACACCTGCTTCTACGACAATCATTAACACAGTCATAGTCAAAGAAATCTCAAATAGGACTGTGCCGCTTTCTCCCAACTTTTGCCGCAGCCATCACTGCTGATCACTTTTTTTTTGCAATTGTTGTACGGCGGAGCGAAGTTCATAGATTTCAAACGTTTATGAGAAAAAAAAATAGAAATACGAAAATGAAGGATGTTCTTGACATTATTATAGTTAATTCTAGTACGTTTTATAAACACATAATACAGTTTTTTTTTTTTTTAAAACTCGTTATTTTGTTTGTTTTCGTTAACGATAATAACCTTGCTCTGTGCTGATATATACATAAAAATATTCTTACACAGACAATTTATATCGGCTATCTGAAAGTCCCAGATAGTTGGTGTCCTCCCCGTAAACGCTCTGGTCGTCTATGGTTTAAAAAGCGAGCAAGCCATTTAAGACGATGCCTGCTATTTTCTCAGGGGTTCAACTGAGGCCAAATCACGCTTTTTATACAAGAGTTAATTCGAGAGGTAGAGCCGTGTGTGCACGCCCACATGTGACCAGGTGGACGCACATTGATGCAATTTGGACGCGCTCTTGCACGTGCCGACTTGCGGGTTGCGGGTAGTGGGTGGTCTGACCACCCCCAACCCGTGATCGCAAGATACCGAGTTTGCGGAAAGGGCAAAAGACACGCCCATTGCCACACGTACAAAGTGAGTAAGGGAGTCGGGATAACGGAAAGCAGCTTTAGGGAGCGGAAGATTGCATTAGTAATTAGCAGAGGTTCCTAAACCCGCAATTTGCAGGTAGCGGCTAGCGGGAAGTGTACGATCGGGACCTATGTCTGGAAAATTTGTACGATGAATTTTGAACATATACAACCAAAACGTTCAACTGTTCAACACACTGAGATGAGCAGATGACACTAAGATCCGCACACCAAACCAACAGAAACCAACAAAATCAAGAATTTCATAAAAAAACAATTTGAATTTCAATTTAAAACATCAACTTTTGCAAAACTTGCAACCTTTTGACATGAAATTATGATTTTGTTGCAAAATTGCAAATTTTGTATAATTGCAACATTTTGTCCTAAAGTCATAAATTTACAAAGAATTAACAGAAAAAAAATCTGGTAATTTTTTTTACAAAAATTACAACTCTGACAAAAATCTAAAACCCTGAATCCTGTGGAATTGTGTGTTTTAGTCATAAAATTACGAATTTTGCTTGTAAAATTAAGACGTTTGCAAAATTGTGACTTTTTGACATAAAACAGTCTCCTGGCTGCTCTTCTCACCTCAGTTATTCCAGTTTTTTTTCCAACATTTCTTCAGAAATGTTCTAGTCTTGAGCCTGTGATTATAACTCATAAGTATTTGTACGCTCTCGTTCCCCAGATAAAGTGAAGTGGCGGACTGGATTTGCCTCAAGTTTGACACATTTGCTCTGTCTGCTTTTTTACGACAGCGGTCACGTGCACTGAGTGAGCTTACGTGGAGACGACTGGACGTAGATTAGCAGAAATTTGACCCGCTATTTTCCCCCCATCCCAAGTAAAATAATTGGCTGTGGGGTTTTTTGTCACCATGCTCCAGCCTCCAAAAAATTGTAGAAATCGTATCAAATTATTTATTGTTATAGTATAAAATCAATCTTGATGATGAGGAAAAAATATGAAATGTCTTCGGTTCAAAATGTTTGCAAAAAAATAAAATTCAAAGCCAATGTAATAATTATTGATTTTCTTCTTTTTTTTTTTTTTCTAATTTGCATTTCCATGTGCTTGCTCTGATCCAGGGTTGTACTCATAGTGCGAATTACGGGGGGGTTTGGGGGGGTTTGACCCCCCCAATTACAACTTCAACCCCCCTAAAGAAGGGACAAATTGTCATTTTTGTCATCTTCGACCCCCCTAAAGAAGGGACAAATTGTCATTTTTGTCATCTCTAGAAAATGTTGACCCCCCCCAATTGTAATTGTATAATTCGCACTCTGGTTGTACTTATAAAATCTTCCTGTTTTCAAATTACAGCTTTCTCAACTGGTCAAAAGCATTTAATTTAAAGAGGATCCTTTGATTTTGATTTAATTTGAATGAAGCAACAGTGGTGTTGGTGGTGAACACTAGTCTCCTCACTGTGAGGAGTTTCCCTGTTTGAAGTGGAGCCTTTCTGGCCTGAATTTCTTATTGTTCAGTTAATTAGGGACGCTAAATTGAGCAAATTACCCAACAGCACTTGGGGATCACATTAACTCAATTTCCTCAAGTGTAGTAAGTCACTTTAGATTAGGTCAGACATGGAGCTGTGCCAGTGAACGAGGTGCTGTAGGGGGGCTGACCTGGCGACCTCCGGGTTTTGTCTAACAGCAAGTAGGAGAGGCTCAGTGTTGATGAGGATGGCCCAGCAGGGGAAACAGGCCAGCAGCAGAATCAGAATCCCTCTCTGAAGAATCACACCCACACGCTTCAAGTTACCGCTCCCATATGTCTGCATGAAACAGGTACATACACTCAGCCCGGCGTCAGGAAACACAGAATCACACCAGCTATCAAGGGTGTGAGTCAGTCAAAGAAAACTAACCTGATACGAAAACTCACTGCATGGTTCTAGATACACAGACCAGGATAACCTGGGAACCCAGCTGCAACACCTGTGTTTGACTTTGCTAGAAAAATACAGTGAAAGACCAACTGTACCTGCGATATGAGGGTATCACAACTCAACGATAAACCGCTGCCAATGGAAATACCGGTGACGTTGACAACCTGCAGATGAAATAAGGACGCATCATTGAGGGTTAAAACATGCACGTTGACAACCACGTAACACCAACGCTGTTATACTGGGATACAAACAAGTCTCCTCACCGCAATTGATAACGACACCCCTGCCAGTTCAATCTTTCCCAGGTGACCACAGAACACCATGCTGACAAAACTGATCATAAAGATCATGAGCTGGGAGATAACCTGGAGAATTAAAAAAATAACAGTGATCAGTATCAGTGATGAACCTTTTCATGTCAGAGGCAGTAAAGGAAAAAAACAAACATTCCTTACATGCAGTGAAAATAAAATTCACAAATGTCAAGCTTTTACCTTCATTCCTAAAGGTAAAAGCAATATACAAAGTCATATATAGAGATTAGGGCTGGGCAAGTTAACGTGTTATTATCGAGTTAACTCATTAATTTATTAACGGCAACATTTATTTTATCACGCGTTAAACGCATGTTGCTCACATGCTTTTGTTTTGAAAAGTCAGTTACTGGCTGCTGCGAAACCAGAAGACAGTTGACAGGTACAGACATGGAGAACAGTAAAAAATCCATGTATTTTACAGTTCGGGTAGCAACTCATGTAGCAATATTAACAATTCTGTCTGAAAAAAAAAAAAAAATTCTGCACTGCAACAAAACTTCTAAAAGCCTTCAAGACTTCAAGAAAAAGACTTCAAAAAGTCTAAAAACAGGCATTTTTTCGTTTTTTGTGTTAGATTAAAAAATGAAAAACATAATAAAATGTCACTTTTTAATTTTTTTTTAATTTTTGATTGACAATTGAAAATGGAAAGAATGATTGATACACAGATTGGTAAAGTTACTGAACTTTAACATGGACATTTTCATTTTAAAGTTCTCCCAGATGGAGGATTCAACAGAAACAAGGTTATTTGTAACAACTGACAAGTTGAACTCCCCGTTAAAAGTCTCTGCTGTTACCTCAGAAATTACCTGTTTTAATGTTCTGATTGTGCTGAGACACAATCATTTTGTTGGATTTTGTTTGTAGCCTTTTTTTTTTAAATTTTTTTTATAAAACCAGGATGACATTAATGCCCTGGCAGTGGCAATTAGCTTTATCTTATTTTACATTTTTTAAGATGAGATTTACACTAAATATGTGTTACTGACAAGTGCTGATGTTAAAAGTGTTTGAACAACAAATGTTATGGTACTTTAGTTCATATGGCAACAGAACATTTAAATAAAAATGCATTTTACACTACTTTTGAATTCATTATTTGATTTTGTGTATACAATGCGATTAATCGTGATTAATCAGGGAAATAATGCGATTAATCACGATTAAAAATTTTAATCGTTGCCCAGCCCTAATAGAGATATAGACACGAAAAAAAAAAAAAAACTGTGCCTGTTGTGGGAACCCAAGCTGCTCCCATGTGGTACACATGTGGTCAACATGTGGCATTCACAACAGTCCCTATTAATTATCACTTGACGAAGTTTACATGTGCCAAAAATCTGATTTCTGGCAAATGTGTTGCACAGTAACTGCACATAAACCAAGAGGAAAACATTATTTCTTACTACCTTGTAACATATTTAGATGTATACTAGTGTCTTGAACAGATATCAGTGGACTGAAAGTGTGACCAGCAATGGGCCAGATGTGAAAGTATGATGTGAATGTCTGAGTTCAAACACATGAGAACATAAGAAGCGCCCTTTAGGAACTTCATCAAAGACTCTTTGGTGCTCTGCTGTGTCCCAGTAGTCCTTACCACTGGACCCGCCAGTCTGAAAAGCTGGGCCAGCTCGTCGCGGTACTCCTGCGGGACGTGGTCTCGTATTCTCTTCAGGCAGGAGCCCCAACCTTCACCGGGGTCCTGGACGCGGGAAGCCCCAGCTTCATCCGATTTCACGTCCACTCGCGCTGAAGCGTCCATGCCCGAACCGTCCTCAGCAACCCAGTCCGGACTGGTCTCTGTCACGGTCCTCCTGTCAGCCCGAGCAGAAGCAGACAAGGTCAGAGAGAGGCGGCTGAAACTTAAGTTGGATGTTGTGCCGGCGGAGGAGGCGGAGGAGGCGGAGGAGGGGCCGGACACGTGCTGTAAGTTGAGGAGCGTCCTCGCAGCCAACCGCCCCCTGCTGCTGTTTCTGGATGCTCCTGTCATTGGGTGGAGCCGTGATGCGTTCAAGTGCCCTGTGAAGCTCAGATTTTTTTACACTGGTTATGTAAAAATTAAAATGAAGCGCATCACGTACCGGACAGCACCCCGTGGTGTCAGAAAGCAGATACGTAGCTCGAGCCAAACAGTAAATTTTGGACTGTCTTCAAATGAGCTGAATAACACATTTACTTACCTCCAAAGGGATGTGTACATTTGTTTGTTAAAGGCTAACAAAAAAAAAAAAAAGCTTTTCTCAAGAAAACCATTAGCTTCAGCTCATTTTAGCTTCAGCTCATTGAGAGAAGTTGTAACCAAACACCAACATCTAAACTTCCAGGCAGCAGACAATACATGTCCCAGAAATAAACATACTTACAGCCTGGTACAAAAACATATTTGGTCTCTATAATTTTTAGATTTTACATTCACAACAGTTATGTGGGCTTGGTGTCTGGCTATGCTAGCTAACCGTTATTATTTCAGGCAGGGCAGGTTGATCTGTATCAGCAACAAGGCAACTCAAAGTTCCTTACCTAATAAAGATAAAAACAAAAACATACAAAAAAAAAACTATACAGTACAGTGGGGTAATTATTAATTAATTAAGAGGGGGAAAGTTGGGTTAGAGTTACAGCACAGTATTGAAACTGAAATGGTTCAAAGTTCAAAACTTAAAGTGGTTTAGAAAATTAAATCGAAAGGCAGCTATAAACCTCGATTTAGGAGAATTGGGAGTTTCAGCATTCCAACAGATTTCTGGGAGTTTGTTCCAGATGTCTGGAGTATTTTAAAAACAAACAAACAAACAAAACATCTCTTAATTCTCGAGTTGGTAGCATTTTAGCTACTTAGCGCTTAGCACATTATTGACTTATGAGCCATGAATAAACACCAGAACCCCTTCATAGTCTTTTTTTTTTTTTTTTTTTTTTTTTTTTAAAGAAAATGGGGCTCATTCATGAAATGTGAGCAGATTTGTGTGAACTTTTCCGAACTTTTCATTCAAACAAACAAGACCTGTTCCTGCTTGGTCCACATGGAGAGGTAGTTTACACACACTCCAGTAGCCACATTTGAAATGACCATGTCTGGGCAGATTTGATCAAAATGAATGTAATCTAATATAAAGTGTACATTGTAATGTAATCTCGTAAAACACCGTCCAGTCGCTGCGGGCGACCCAACCACAGTCATTGGACCTTTGGCTCGTCCTCCAAACTCTCTTTCAGTCATTTATACTCATGTTATATATTACCCAGGTTTACCACGACAAAGTTCCCCAGTGTGAGTTAAGCCTCTCAGGCTCTTTTTTTTCAAGCTCATAAAGTGTTAAGATCTCCTCAACTGAAACAACCTTTTCTCCAGTTTTATTTTGTTCTAACAACAAAGGCTCAGACATTAAAGTTTCTCTAAAGTCTAACAGTAAAATAAACAAATAAAAAAACTGGTATTAACTGATTGAGTAATTCAAAACATGTATTGAACATTTAAAAGATATGATGGTGCTGAAAATGAAAGAGACTTCTGCAAATAATTTTTGTATTTAATTTAGAGTAAAAAAGACAGTCTGACTGTTTGACAATTTAGAGACATTTACAGTTTACAAGAGTACACTGCTGCACGATATTACTAAAATGTCAAATGACTCCATTCCATTTGAAGAAAAGGGATAGTGTACAGTATATTAAATGTACAGTAAAGCAATGTCCATGTCATTTAAATGCAGATACATTGTGAGAGACCGAACAGGCTGGCAAAAAAAAAGGAACAATAGGAAATATAAAAAAATAAAGGATTTTATTTATCCAATTTAACAGAAATCAAATGTAAACAAATGAAAATAAGTGAGCTCAGAAAAGAGGTCAACTAAATCAGACTAAATTTAGGCTTTTTAACAAATAACCAAAATCAACTGACCTGACTCACAACACACAAGAGGGCTACATATATAATGGCTGATCAGACCATTGACACGCACACACGGGGTTGACAGACAATACAATCAAACTAAGGTATTTACAAAACCCAAACAAACCAATATTCAATTATACAAAAGAAATCATTAACCAAAATAACTATAACATAAACCTAAACCAAAACTATTTATCCAAGCTAGTAACTCAAAGGTTTACATCTCCCCCTCCATGTACTCCTCCATGGAGTATTAAACATGGTCTTATCCACGTGGCTGCATCTGGTCTTGATTTGAATTTCTGTCCTCAGGCCCCAGAGACTCCAGCCACAGCAACGCCACAGAACTGGTAACTCAAAGAAACACCAATCAACTGAACAAACATAAACCAAATTGACTGAAAAAAGTTAACATGCACTACAGATAAAACTCAAGTACAATCAAAATAAAATGAAAACTGTTGTGGATAATTATTAAATAATAGGAAATACCTGTAACAAAATGTATTAAGTAAAATGTTACCAACACATCCTGTGATGTGTGGCAGCAAGTGCAGCCATCACAAGCATGTATGCATGTATGTATATTAGGGGTGCAACGCTTCAGGTGGCTCACGGTACGGTCCGTACCGCGGTTTTTGTGTCACAGGTTTCGGTACGGATTCGGTACAGTTTCAGACCACCCGCTACCCTAAACAAGCGATCGCAAGATAAACGAGTTTGCATAAAGCGCAACTCGCATGTCGGGCGCATAAAAGAGCGCGTTCAAATGGAATAAATGTGCAGCTGTGGCATGATCTCATTCAGATGTTTGCTGTGGAGGAAACCAAGGAGATCTTTGTCTCTGGTGTCAAGCTGGAAAAGGTTGGATGTGGGAATTTATTTCCGTTATGTCTGAAACTGTTGGTGGTCGAGGAGGGACAGGAACATTAATTGTTTGTGATCTTTAAATGCGCATCCAATTTTTCGTTCTGCAGTATTTTAAAAAGCACATCAGCTGCACCAAGACGCACAACTGGTAACAACTGGATCTTACGCAGGTAAGATCCAGGTTTAGGGAGGTGGAAGATTGCATTCTGTTAACGGTTAACTGTTTTCATTCCATCGCCGGTGTGCACATTGACATGCAGTGGCAGGCATGTTGCCTAAAAGGCACGCACGCTCACGTGCAAGTCCAATGCAAAGTTATTGGAACATAAATACCGCGGGACATAAAAGCGTCCCGTGTCCCGTGCAGGTCGTTCTGAACCGTACCGTATTTTACCAAGTACCGTTGCATCCCTAATGTATATGTTTATACATATACATATAAATGGGACAAGTAGAGGCCGAATATAGATTTTATAAATACATATACATCATATACACACATACATACATACATACATACACATTTTGAGATGCTTTTTCATGAAACACATCTCAGTTTGGCTTTTTTACTGGAGAAGAGTTGTTTTCTCAAAGCACACAGTTCTGTAATGTAAAAGCTGCCCAGTATAACCACAAATGAGGCATTTCCTGGCTGTTTAAAGCGTGTTCTCTCTGACATAAAGCTGTAGGTCATCCTTTTTTTTTGCAAAGCAAATCAAAGTTGTCAAAAATAAAATGACAGAATATTAAGTTGCAGACAATTTCAAAGCAAAAAACAAAGAAATCTCATGAACAAGCTGCACCTTCTTACTGCCAGATCTCCTTTAATTCTAAGATCAGTTCTGACAGCGAAGTCTTAAAACAGCAGGATGCCTAAGAGTTCTTTAAAAATTCCCACCCTCCAGCTATGGTTTGTAAACCATTCTGCAGCTATCAACTGTGTAGCTTGCACATCTTACAGAAAACAGAAAAACACATGACTTGTTAATATAAATTCACCGTTTATGTGAATTTCACCTCTTTGGCTCCTCACATTGACTGCACTGACACTTTGGTTCCATCTCAGAAAAACAATGAATCAAAAAAGTCAGACTGAAATGGATGTTGAAAGATGCAAATGCATCAACCAGTCCATGTCCATGTTCTAAATGGCAAATCTCAGAGAGTACACTCACAGTGATTTTTCTTGGACAGGGTGTGAATAAGTGCTGAAACTGCTTCATCCCAGTTACTGTCATGTTACCAAAAGAGATTTCACTTTTTTCAATCGCAAGTTCCAAACAAAATGAACCTGATTTTCATTGGTACACTATACTGCCAAGAGTTTGCTCACCCATCCAGATGATCAGAACCAGGTGTTCCAGTCACTTCCATGGCCACAGGTGTATATAATTAAGCACCTAGACATGCAGACTGTTTCTAGAAACATCTGTGAAAGAATGGGTCTCTCTCAGGAGCTCAGTGAATTCCAGCATGAAACTGTGATAGGATGACACCTGTGCAACAAATCCAGTCGTGCAAAGTGTTGGATGCAGTGGAGTAAAGCAGCCACCACTGGACTCTAGAGCAGTGGAGGAACGTTCTCTGGAGGGAAGAATCACACTTCTCCATCTGGTGATCTGATGGAAGAGTCTGAGTTTGGTGGTTTCCAGGAGAACGGTACTGGTCTGACTGCATTGATCCAAGTGTAAAGTTTGGTGGAGGGGGGATTATGGTGTGGGGTTGTTTTTCAGGAGCTGGGCTTGGTCCCTTAGTTCCAGTGAAAGGAACTCTGAATGCTTCAGCAGACCAAGACATTTTGGACAATTCCATGCTCCCAACTTTGTGGGAACAGTTTGGAGCTGGCCCCTTCATCTTCCAACATGACTGTGCACCAGTGCACAGAGCAAGGTCCATGAAGACATGAATGGAAGAGTCTGGTGTGGATGAACTTGACTGGCCTGCACAGAGTCCTGACCTAAACCTGATAGAACACCTTTGGGATGAATTAGAGCAGAGACTGAGAACCAGACCTTCTGGTCCAACATCAGTGTTTGACCTCACAAATGTTCTTCTGGAAGAATGGTCATAAATCCCCATAAACACACTCCTAAACCTTGTGGACAGCCTTCCCTGAAGAGTTGAAGCTGTTCTAGCTGCAAAGGGTGGACCCACATCATATTGATTAGGAATGGGATGAACTAAAGCTCATATGTGAGTCAAGGCAGGTGAGCGAATACTTTTGGAAATATAGGGCCCGATCTTCCACCAAACCTCCTAAAGCCGCTATTAAGAGATAGCGGGGAGCGGGAGGGGCGTTCCCCCGTAAAGAATGCAATCTTCCACCTCCCTAAACCTGCGATCTTACCTGCACTAACCGCTATATTATGCATGGGAGTGGTTAGGGAGTTCCACCTGTTAAACCAATCAGTGTGTCAGTAGCCATTGCCTTTTAGAGCCGGTTGCGCAACCAGCAACCCGCTACCCATGATCGCAAGATACAGAGTTTGCAGAAAGCGCAAAAGACACGCCCACTGCCACACCTACATTGCGAATAAGGGAGTTTGCAAAGAGGATAGTGGCTTTAGGGAAGCGGAAGATTGCATAGCGGTTAGCAGAGGTTCCTAAACCCACAATTTGCAGGTAGCGGGTAGCAGCTAGCGGGTAGCAGCTAGCGGCTAGCGGGAGGTGTACAATTGGGGCCATAGTGTATGTGTGTAATCTCTCTCCATTTTTTTATGAGAGACTAAAGCTGTGCTGTCACTGGTGCTGAAGACAGACCACTGTCCTCTTTTTGACCAAAAACGTAGCAAATCAGCGTCTCACCACTTCTGCTACACCAACAAGGCGAACAAGAAGCAGGTGAAATGTACAGCATTCCACAATCAATTTTCTGACTGTGGGAGAATCACCAATGTGAACACATTTATGCACTCAAAACCTTGTAACTGTGCAACTCCACAGTTTGGAGCAGGGCCATAAACCTAATTTCTTCCTCAGTGTAGCTGTCATTGGCCACAATCACAAAACTGCTTTGTTCCACCCTGCAGTGCCTTTACTCTGCCTGCTGTGCTCTGTGAATAGCAGAGAATAGCAGGCCTCTGTTCTGCCTTGGGAGATAGAAACAGAGGCAAAACGGGAGCAAAGTGAGTGCTGTGTAGTGTTCTGGAAAGGTGTAACAGAGGCATGAGGGTGGCTGCAAATACAGAACATGAAATTAGTCCATCATGGGAAATGGTGAGAACTGTGTCACAAGGGCCGTGAACACCACCAGCCAATTGACAAGCAAACTAAAGACGCAACAGGAAAAAAAAAAAATACCACCGAGTTTTTGAGAACAGTGATCAAAGAAGCATAAACTGGCTGGACTGGCTGTATTACAAATTTAGTCACTCAACTTGGGGCGCTAACCACTGGGCAACCTGGAGGAGTCTCCACCAGCTCAGTCCGGGCCTTCATCATGGAGGCAACCAGGTAGAAACTCAGTGCTAACTGAAAAAGCAGCAAGAGAACATTAGGGATTTGCTGCCTATTGCCTACTGATGAAACTGTGGAATGTCATAAAGCTTTGTGAAAGTGTAAAAGTTCACATTGGGTAGGGAATATTGCGCTGTCTCGGTATCATTGTGAATGCACAGCTGGAGAGTGGAAGCAGAATGAAGAGGGCATCTTCAATGCATCTTTATACCATAATGTATCTCTGAATAAAAGCTTTAATGAGCAGTGTGTGGAAACCTGCTCTTGTCACCAAAAATTCACATATAATTAAATACAAAAATTAAATACATATGATTAAATACAAAAAGTTGGTTCTTCTTATCCAAAGGCTGTGGAACTTATCGTTCATAAAAGTAATTCTTTAAGGTGCATTTATTAAGTAATTCCAGTTGCAGTTGTATCTAAAATGCTGATGTTCTTTTGGCATCAAGAGACAATTTCAGGTGCATTACCACCAGATTTGTGTGATGGATCATGCTCTGGCCATCAAAGGTGCCTACATGCAAGACTTTAATCTCATCAGGGACTTTGTCTGGGTATAAGTAACTTGAAATGACAAACTGAGCCTTAGTTGGCTGTCTGTCATGTACTTTGAAGGGAGGGTCAGCAGGATAGAGACCAGCAAGTGATTACATAAAACTAATAATGTGTGGAGGCTTGAGAGGGGTTGGAACATGGGGATCCAAAGGCTGGAAATCTGTGCACAAAGCACAAAGCACACGGCTAAAAACAATATTGGATGCCAGTGATCGTCAGGCCTTCAGGTAGCACTGCGTTAGAAACAGCAATGACGGATCAGTGTATGGGCTCAGGAACATTTCCAGAAATCACTTCATGAGAACACAGCTCACCACGCAATCCACAAATGCAACTTAAAGCTCTGTCATTTAAAGGAGAAGCCATATGTGATCAGGATCCAGAAACACAGTCATCTTCTTTGCACCAAAACTAACTCAAACTAGACTGAGTCAAACTGGAAAACTGTCCTGTGGTAGACAGGTTTTCTATGTTCTGTTGTGAATAAACATGGGTCTATGAGACTGCATGTCGTTTTTAATGTACATTTTACACAGTGTGCCCGATTTTTTTGAACTGGGGATGTATAACGGTCATCAGTCTTACCTACAATCCCCATGTTTGCAACAAACATGAGGGACACGCCAATGGGGAACCCAATGAAATAGAATCCCACAAAATTACATGCAGCACCAATGAGCTGTTTCCCTGCTCCTCTGAGAACGCCTGCACCCACACCCTGTAAAAATCAAACACAGGTGTGGTAAAATAGCGTCTTGGATGTGCAAACATATCTGTATGTTTAGAGACTTGTTGGCATGATAAAGCCTCGTCTCTCACCGCAGTAGCATCGCAGACATGCATGAAACTGAATATGAGCATGACATCAGCAACCCTCTGAATGATGTCTCTGAAAGGATGCAGAAATAGATCGTTCTTGGATTGCAAAAAAACAAATTCTAATCACTGTATATCATCTCCGAAATGGAAAATTACTGGCCACAAAAGGATTATTCCATTTTTCAGTGAGGTAACAGCATTATAAATGATTTATAGCTAAAAATACACATAACACTGACTGCTTCAGCTGTTGACATGGAAATGTCACAAGAACAAGATTATCTGATCCCCATTATTGTTGTATTTGGTCAACAAAGCTTAAAGATGCTACATCTGAGCAAGGAAATAAAATCAAGCACACACTGTATACTTGGAAGAGTTTGTTTTTGTAGTGTGCTTAAACCCAACTGAAGTTTATTAAACAGTCACAGTTTAGTGTTTATAAGTCAACATCTAGTTAATTTATGACACTCTGTATGACTCATGAAATTTGCAAGAGAATGTAACCAAACGTTCACTATGTTTTTTGTTTTTTTTTTTTTTTTTGCAAAGAAGTGTGTGTGAGTGCACTTACTGATCTGAGGTGAAAATGTGTCCAATGACATTTCTGGCGACGCCGATACAAAGTCCAACAAAGCACGCAACTAAGACTGCGTTGCACAAATACAAAACAGTAAGCCGTCAACTAAGTTGAGCGAAGCGAAACAGGAGAAAAGATTACATGTTAAAAATGTGTTGTTCTTCAGAGATTTGGCTGTGTGTACATGAGAGCTTTTGTTTAAAATGTCAGTGATTTTTCATCTACAACAATAAAATCAGTGACTGATTTGCAAGTTAGAGGTCTCTCATTTCTTCACCTGGAAATTATGTTAGAACTAGAAAAGGACTCGGAGAGCGCTGACCTCCACCAAGCTAAACAATTATCGAAAATTTGAAAGTGATCCAGAATACAGGATTTCTTCCAGATCACAGCCAAAATGAAATCAGTTTTCCTTTTCACATTTCTGACAACTCCTGAAAATTTCATCAAAATCCATCCATAACTTATATTGAACACAGACAGACAGACAGATAAATGCTGGCAAAAACAACCTCCTTGGCGGAGGTAAAAATTGTTCGTTTACCTGTGTTGCTGGGTTACGCTCATACAGACAAGGGGCCCTCCTAGCCAATGGGATGCCAGGAAGATGCTAAGTGATAGCCAATGTCAGAGCAGCTCGGACACACCGCTTTCAAACTGAGATACAGAGCCGACAAGTATGTTTACATTCGGTAAACTCTGGGAGCTGCGAGTAGCAGCGCTACTGTATTTTTGCCTTTCATATCCTGAAATTTCTTTCGTAACAAGAGGCAATATTTTCCCGTTGAGGCGTTTCGTAACCTGAAAATTTTGTACGTGGAGAAGTGTTAAAATGATGAAGCTCTTTCACAGGTCTGTCTGGATGGAGACCCTGCCCGTTGGTCCTCATGTATATGGGGCTCAGGGGAAGCAGGGTTAACGTAAGTCTGTAACCTTTTGTGGTTTTGTTTGACAGGCCTCCACTGTTGGTGTGGACCGTCCGGGAACATGTGTCCTTTCATCAGCTGAGCTGTGTTAATATACGGAGAATACTGTGTTGTTGTAACGGGTATGGAACGAACCAATTAGCAGCACAACTAACACAGGTAAAAGTTCCAGAACAGTCTTTATTCACAGATTTGCAGACACAACAGCCGATCAGATGGTGGCAGGAAAGAACTGGATCCAAGGGGGGTATGGAAAGCAGGGAACAGAGTTGTATGTGTGGCAGATGCCTGTCCAAAAGTCTTCACTTGTACTTCAGTCGCAGCCAAGTCCTTTTTAACTGTTCTAACCTGCCTCACCAGAACCATAATTTTACAGGCAAAATAGTATTCTACATTTTTGCCTTAACACTGACCAAATGAACCACTCGCCAGGCGGTGGGGGGTGGACAGACAGAAAGCTGTACATCAGCAAATATCAACAACAAAGTGAAGCAAAATTATAAAGAAGAATGAGTCTCCAAAACGAATGTCAGACTGATAAATCACACAGGAAACATGCACCTAAAGTTATTGCTTCTAAGAGTCAAGCTACCAAATCAGGGGGCCGCAAGATTTTTATCGAACTTCATTTATGTTAAATCACACATTTATGTTTTCTAATGTTTGTGCACAATTGTAGACTTTATATATTCTGCAAACCACTGTGTTTTTGTTATTTACATCAACAGCATGGTTTCTGACTGGAATCCTGTCAGTGTCGTCTGTCCGTATTTCCAGACATTTTAGGCTTACTAGCAAGATGGCCACTTCACAGAAGACTGACGGGACAACGAAGGCCTCTGCCTGTCACGTAAGAGGATTTCCCACCTGGAACGACTCCAAAATCGCCAGCAATAAGTTGGATTTGTTCCCAGGTGAGAGATGGATTCTGCCCTCTGTCTCCAATTGTATTCCTAATTTTTTGGACAAAATTTCCAGGTTCAGTCAAGGTCTGAAGGGGTTCTGCCTTTTGCAGATGATGTGGTCCTGCTGGCGACATCTGTCGGGGGGGTCTCTGGCTCTCGCAGTAGCAGCTGAATCTGACACCATGATTCTCAGCTGGAAAAGGCTGGAAGGCCTCCTGCGCATCGGGAGAGAGGTACTGCCTCATGTGGAGGGGTTCAAGTATTTTGGAGTTTTGTTGATGAGTGAAGGAGGAGTAGAGGAGATGGACAGGCGGGTTGGTACGAGTTACTAGTTCTAATGAACTAAAGCCACATGCCTCTAATTCAATCATAAAATGATCAGGTGGGATGCATCACAGAATTCATTGGAGTTGAATGGTAAGGGGACACTTTTACTCCTTTTACTTTCTAAACCACAGCTGCTTTGAATTATTTTGTAATATCTCATCCAATAAATAAAAAAAAAACAAGAGCATGTGGTTGAGCCCGATCGGGGAGCATGCTGCATGTCCAGAGGAAATAAACTGCAACAAAAACCAGCTTTCATTAAATCTGTATCTCCTATTATAACTAAAAATGCCTACCTGAGGTTATGTACACTTATGACAGCATCAGGATATCTATCAGATCATATAATTAAAGCCCTTGACAAGTTTGTGGATTTCTTTGGCTTTTCCAACCTTATCATCTGATTTGATTCAGCTCTCTGGCAGCGAGGAGCTTCACGGTTATATGTGATAAGGTTTGTGAGGGACCGAACAGGCTGGCAAAAAAGGAACAACAGGAAATATCAAAAAATAAAGGATTTTATTTATCCAACTTAACAGAGATAAAATGTAAACAAATGAAAATAAGTGAGCTCATAAAAGAGGTCAACTAAATCAAACTAAACTTAGGCTTTTTAACAAATACACACAACCAAACAAACAAACAAAAATCAACTCACCTGACTCCCAACAGGCAAGAGTGCAAGAGAAATCATTAACAAAATAACTATAACATACACCTAAACCAAAACTATTTATCCAAGCTAGTAACTCAAAGGTTGACATCTCCCCCTCCATGGAGTATTAAACATGGTCTTATCCACGTGGCTGCATCTGGTCTTGATTTGAATTTCTGTCCTCAGGCCCTAGAGACTCCAGCCACAGCAACGCCACAGAACTGGTAACTCAAAGAAACACCAATCAACTGAACAAACGTAAACCAAATTGACTGAAAAAACTTAACATGTGCACTACAGATAAAACTCAAGTACAGTCAAAATAAAATGAAAACTGTTGTTATAATAATTCAAATCATATGAAATACCTGTAACAATGTATCATGTAATGGCAGCAAGTGCAGCCATCACAAGGTTGTTGTCTAAACGCTGCACAAAGCTGCTGGTTCTCAGCAGGACACGGGAGCCTCTGAACCAGCAAAAGTGATCCAGAGTTAACAAAAACATAATTCACTCCAACTCTGAACCGTCAGACCTGAAGACCGTCGATCTGAGCAGCAGCTTCACAGCAGCAGAGCGGTGAGGAACCGAGACGCAATGATTCCAGCGGCGAGGATGAGGACCATGAGCAGCAAAGTCAGGCCACGGCGAATAACCAGCTGCCTCACTGTCAAAACATCCCCCACTGTAGTGATGGTGGATTTATTCTGGTCTGGACCATCAGCCTTCTGGTACCCGTGGTTCTCCTCATCACAGATGGATGCTGTTACATTCAGACATGAAAATGGGGGTGGGCCGTGAGAGGTCCTTACAGTTAACCAAATATGTTTTAAATCCTTGATATTTTTCAAATATGTTTTCAATTACTGTAAAATATTCATGAAATTATTAAAAAAAAACATTAAGATGTAATAAAACAAACCAGTTAAGTGTTATTCTACTGTCATTTTAATTTAATATCCCAAGTGTCACCTTAGTTGTTGACCCCTTACATTAATATCGGAACATTGCTTCTAGTCAGCGTTGCCAGGTGTACAATAATTATCGTATTTGTAAGATAATTTGGCCCTCTGTATGATGTATGATCAATAATCCAAAAAAAAGGCCAAATGTATGATAATTTAACTATTTCACATTATTGCCTGCCGCAATTGTCTGCCAGAGTTTTTTTTTTGTGAACCCGAAGGCATGTGTTCCCATGTGACATGTTTCCAGCCAATCGCGCTTTGCTGAGCGTGAGATACGAGTGTTTGTCTCAGAACAACGAGCATGATCGGCTGAATGGTCAGCTTCGCCTGATATTAAACACTAGAGTGATTAAGTTTGACTAGAGCACATCATTGGGCTTGATATTTTAGTTATGACAGATGTATGATAATTTCCCTCAAAATACGATAATTTTGAGTCTCTGGTACGATAATCCTACATTTCCCACCTGGCAACGCTGCTTCTAGTCCTGAATGTTGATCACAGTTGTGATTAAAGGTTCAGGTGGGCCGCGGAGATTTTTCACATTTCAAATTGGGCCTTGATGTTCTGAGGTTTGGGAACGGCTGGGTCAGGGTATCAAGTGACTAGAGTTTACAACTTCACCTTCAGCCTTCTCAGCCCTCAGTGAATATCATCCTCACACGTCCCTGACATGGATTCACCAATTACAGAGATTTTCAAGAAGCCTGTGTTTATTCTTTTATGTTACCGTTAACTACACAAGCTTGACGCAAACTTCCACCTAACAGTTTTTCACCGGAGCTTTGGCAAGCTCTGACAGTGTTCAACATTAGCTGTAGCGAACGGCAGTAACTTTGTTATACCGCAAGGTATGAAAACGATTGAAACCATAACTCACCAAATTCAGTCCACTAGTAAATGCAGGTAGGAAATGTGAACGGACACTTTTCTGCCTCGTCCCTGGCGTGGATATCAATAGGTCCTGCTTCTCGTCTCGCTTAGCAATGTAACCTCTAAGTACACGTGAATGAAGAATGTTCGTATGACTGGAATAATGCAAAAATTTGGCCTGATTGGTTCTGGGAAGGATTTACTGACCATCCAAGTGTCATTTAAAGGGCCGATTTCTGAAGTGCTCAGTTTGCTTATTAGGGCAATTATATGATGACGACACCCCACCCCTCAAAAAAGAAAACTGCTTAGATCTACACGATTCACGTCGGTCACCCTTTTTGACTTCAAAACGGCGAATTTCGCCGAAAAAGTGAGGGATTTTCATGCCTGTACATTGACCTGGGTCTGGCTGGGATTGTTTTCTGAGGTTTTGAAAAAGAAGATCTCAATATTAAAACCCTGCAGTGACAGCGATGAGTCAGAAAGTGCTTCCTCACTTACCTCCTTTTTCCATGCAGACCATCTTCTCTTTGACCAGGACTCCTGCTCTCACCAGAGCCTGTTCAGACACGTAAAGCCACAGTTGTGATTGAGGTTAAAGTGAACTGATGCTTAGTAACAACCCCAGCTCCAAAAAACCTGGGACAGAGTGTAAAATGTAAACGTAAAATGCAATGATTTGCAAGTCTCAAATCCATCTTTAGTTACAAAACAATACAGAAAATACACCAGCAATGGAAAAAAAAATAAACGTGTTTTGGACAAACCAAAAAGAACATTTCTTAGTTGGTTAAATGGCAACAACTTGGTGACATGAACATCTCAGTGTCGCAGAAGTTAAGAAGGGCAGAGGTTCACAAAGCTGCACAAATAAATAAATAAACTGATGAGATGCAACTCTTTTGTGTTGATGCTACAGTGTTGATGCTACAGGGTGCGTAAAACTGCACCCTGTAGCATTTTTTAATGTTCTGTTTATCCATCCATCATCGATACCCCAAATCAGGGCTACAGGGTGCGTAAAACTGCACTCTGTAGCCCCGATTTATTATACATAATATCATAAACTGATTGTAAGAGTCTGGAGGAATCTCTGTGGGCTTGGTAAAAGGTCCAAAATCAATTGACCACCCTCTGTGGTCCACATATAATCCCCCTTGGTGGTGGGGCAGGGGCAGGACTCTGAGGGCCCTTGAGGACCTTCGGAGGGTTTGTATGGGGTGCTGTGTTGGCATGGGTGTTCAGGCCCTTGGTAGCAGTGCTCAAGGTTTGGCTTGGGTGCCTCCTGTTGCTCATCGTCGCTGCTGGGATGTCTTCACTCCCTGGCAGGGGTTGACCTTTGCTGGGGCGGGTTGGGCAGGCGCACCCAACCTGCCCCAGCAGAGCAGAGGTGCTTCCACGGTGGGGTGTGGAGGTCTTGGGGGCTGGCTGGCTCATGGGTCTTACCCTCTTGGTTCTGCTCTTGCGCCATTATTGTGAGGAGCTGGTGAGGACTGGTGGGGGGAACTGGGCTCAGTTGGGTTTAGTAGCGGTGGGATGAGGGGTATGTATACATAAATATAAATATATATATATATATATATATATATATATATATATATATATATATATATATATATATATATACATATATATATATTTGGGCTGTCAGTCAATTAAATCATTTAATCGCGATTAATCACAAGATTTTCATAGTTAACTCGTGATTAACTGCACATCAATCGCATTTTTTAATGTTCTGTTTATCCATCCATCATCGATACCCATTTTGTCCTATACAGGGTCACGGGGATCTTTTTTTTTTGTTTTTTTTTAAGCCTTTATTTTGAAAACCGGAAGTCCACCAATGCTGCCATACTTTTTGGGGGTTTAATTCATCAGCTTCTTAGTATATTTTGTCAGAGCTGCTGCTTGACTGCAGTAATTTGCTGACGGTCCCTAAACTCCACAGCAGCAGCAGGTACTCAGAAGGACATTCAGTGCTGTTCCTTAGAGTTTTAGCCACACTCACTGATCTTGGAGGGTTGATGACACTTGGTGAAATGTCTGGCACACTTATATCTACAAAATGACACCAACCTGGATTTAAAGAGAAAACAAACAAGCGAATGTCGGATGTGAAAATAACTTTACCGCCCTGCGGTGGTAACTCAATTCACAGCGACAACAAATACAAATGACTTTGTTCTTGTCAACAGACACATCTGGCAGCACCTTAAAGCTAAACTTGCCGTTCATCAGACCCTTTTCTGCTGCATGTCTTTCCCACACGTTGACTGTAAATACACTTATTGACTGAGGGTCATAGATAGAGAGAGATAGATTGATGAAAATACATTGGGTGTATGAGATTAGCAAATCACTGCATCATTTTTTTATTCACATTTTAAAGTGTCCCACTTTTTTTTTTTTCAGAAATTAGGACTCCAGACTGGCTTCGTGACAGATGCACCCACCTCCTCTGCAGCCTTCTTCCAGTCCAGTTTGCTCACAAATATGATGAAGAACGCGGACTGCATCACCACGCAAACTGTAAGTCCTGTCCACAGTCCTGTTGAGAAGGCGTAGGAGTCGTAAAGAACTTCCTGACAAATAAAAGTCAATTCTGAGGACACGTGTTCAGTCAACTGTAGCACACGGTAACCTACTCTTACCCATAATGCCCATGTTGGCCGCAAACATCAAGGACACACCAATGGGGAAGCCGATAAGGTAGTAGCCCACCAGGTTGCACAGAGCACCGACCAGTTGTTTTCCTACCCCTCTCAGAACACCCCCAGTGACGCCCTTTAAGCACCAAACACAGTCAAGTCTCACATTTCATGTGCCCATTACTTTGAAATGTTGGCATGATGCAGTTTCTTACCGCAACGGCGTCAGCAAGATGCAAGAAGCAGAAAACGATTAAGACATCAGCAACTCTCTGCAAAATCTCCCTGCAAGAACAAACTGAGACTCAGTGCACGTAGTTTCTGTCTGTTAGAAAACATGCACAGACAAATGATAAACATTCAACTAAATGTGCTGTGAAAAAAAATATTTTGAATCCATGTTTTCAGTAGCGTATCTTTGTTTTTGTCTACTGAAAATGGTTTAAACGGGGCGACTAATACATGTGGATGAACATGTCTGAGCTGAGCTGACTTTCATTACCATCAATAGACTGAGTCTCTGTGAATCAGCATGAGGGTTGCTAACCTCAGTTAATGTTTAACAGTTTTAAACAGACACAGAAGGAGAGAGGAGGCCTTTCAGCGTTTTACTCACGGGTCTGAGGTGAAAATATATCCGATGACATGTCTGGAGCTGCCCACGATTGCTCCAATGACACACGCGTTGACGACTGCGGGAAGAAAATTCAGCAGAGTGTGAAATTAAAAAACCAATAATCAGCTGAATTATTTCTAAATTATTATTTTGATTATTTCTAAAATATAGTTTGAGCCACTGCTGCATTTCTGATGAGTTTCAGGAATACGTCTGGGTCATCATGACCTTGATTCAACATGGCAGTTTCTTCAGATTCTGCATCAGATTGTTGTCAAGTATTTCATCTAAGAGAGAGTTTTCTTTAACTCATGTGTTCATTACTGATTAATTAGAGCTGTTGCTCCACCTACATCCCTTCCTTTTATTCTCTGACTGGTCATGTGACTGTCTATAGGAGGCAGTTTTTTCTGCATCATTTGGTACTGCCTCCTGCCAGAAAACATTGTCTGAAAACAATGTTCCTGAATTTTTCTTCAGCACTACATTCACAAGTGCTGCTTGCAACTTTTCTATGCAAAAATGTATTTATTTCAACCTTATCCAGAGTCAGCAACATCGTCTCTGGGCTCAGAGACATCTGGGATGACCAGCACAAAGTAGCAATTTACTGTGGTCAGAATCAGTATTCCAGATCTTTCTTTACTTTGAAGAAAGAGACGCTGTGTGCTCTGGACTAAAGACGTAAAGGCTTACCCGTTAACAAGTCCGAAAGTCAGGCTCTGCGATGGTATGGACTTGTATCAACCCTCCTGGTAGAAGGTCTTTTGGACTTCTGTCTTGACCGCATTTACAAAGAAAACTACACTGAGATTTTAGAGCAACAGAAGAACTCGTCTTCTCCAGGGGCATCCATGCTTTTTTCAAGACAAAAACCATATTCTGCACACATAAAGGTACGGCTGAGTAGGGAGATGGTACAGGCATAGTCCTGATCTGTCTCCAACAAGGATGTGTGGAGAATATCAAAATGAAAAAGCATCAATGACCCTGAGGTTTTGCATTACGTAAGAAGTTTGCAGGACGAATGGGACGAAATAACTGAATTTGGCCACTGGTCCTGATTCAACCTGAGAATGGTCACGAACCTACACCCTGGTCTACTCTGCTGGTCTCCTTCCTTTTCTCAATACATCGAAGACTCCTGTACGCTGCACGACTTCTACAGTCGTATAAGATTCTTTGCATTTCACAACTTACATCCACTTCATCTTGGATACGACAGCAAGAATGGTATGTCTAGATTACAGGGCCATGAGATCTTCTGAAACACCGGCTACAGCGGATGTAGAATCGCGTCATTGGCATGCGCTGACAGTAGACAACCAGCAAAACAAGAACATGAACCAAATTCAATGAGAATGAGTTCCAGCTTCATTTCTTTTACGTGTCAAATCCATGTTATTTCTCTCTTTATGTTTTTCTCTCATTTGCATTTCAGTGTCCAGGCCTTTTTGGAATTAGCATTGTACATTTGTGTGTGTGTGTCCTTACATCCACAGATGATGGGGACTTTACACGACAGCTTCGCCTGTTCGACATTGTCTGCACCAAGAGCGTTCCCAACCCGCACGCTGGCAGCGGCAGATAATCCAAAAGGAATCTATGTGAAAAATCTAAATTTACTGTGACTTCTAAAAGTCAAAGAGAAGCTTCATAACTGGAAGAAACTGAGTAAAAAAGTTGTCAAGAGTTACCATGTAAGAGATGGTTGCCAGCTCGTTGACAATCGACTGTGCTCCCAGCTCAACCTCGCTGATCACACCTGCCAGGAATCCTCCCGCCTCAAAGATCCACCACTCCAGACAAAGCATGAGCATGCTGGGGATGGCCAGCTGGACGAACGGCCCCCACTCCTGCAGACAGTCCAGTGACCAACCTGTGGGTCACAGTGTGACTTTCAGGACATTCACTTCACATAGTCTTCTTCAATTTCTGCTCACATTAAAATGGTGGATCTGCATGTGTGAACAGAAAACAAATTATTAAACTTTCATCTACTGTACCAGACACAGTTACAGAGTCATGAAACCTGTCAGGACTTGTGCAGCAGCATTCTGGATACGCAGCTGTTTTACAGCTTGTTTAGAGCCCAGTGAGCAGGCCGTTACAGTAGTCTAACCTGGTGGAGACGAACGCATGGATTAGTCTTTCTAAGTCTGGTTTAGACACTATTCCTTTGATTCTGGCAATGTTTTTTAGATGGTAAAAAGCTGCTGATGTTATTGCTTTAATGTGGATGTTAAAATTCAAGTCTGAATCCAGTATTACCCCTATGGAAGCATGTACAGATTAAACAATAGGGGTCCCAAGATTGACGCCTGGGGAACCCCACAGGTCATGGCCATTTGGTCTGAGACACAGTTACTAAAAAAAGTATCTCCTATCCCGCAGATAGGACCTGAACCAGTTTAAAGCATTTTCAGAGATTGCCCACCCAGTCTTCTAATCTCTGTAATAAGATCACATGGTCAGCTGTGTCAAAGGCAGCGCTTAGGTCCAACAGAACTAAGACTTTGCCTGCGTCTGTGTTTATGTAAATATCGTTTATCACCTTGATCAGGGCTGTCTCAGTGCTGTGGTGGGGCCTGATGCCTGATTGAAAACTATCAAAAACATTGTTAGACAGGAGAAAGTCAGTAAACTGTTGATATACCACTTTTTCTAGGACTTTACCAAGGAATGGCAGATTTGATATGGGCTGATAGTTCTTCAGTACTGTGGCATCAAGACTGCTCTTCTTTAGGCAAGGCTTAATGACAGCAGTTTTTAAGGCCTCTGAGAATGTTCCAGTCTGAAGTGATATGTTGGTTAAATCAGTGAGTTGTGGTAAAAAACTGCTCAGCACAGACTTTAGAAATCGAGTGGGCAACTCATCAAGGCAGCACGTTGATGGACTCAGACTGCATGTGATCTCTTTGACTGTTTTATCAGTTGCAGGTGTGAAATGTGTTAGCTCTAGGTGTCTAGTTAGCAGAAGAGTAATTATTTGTGTTGTGGAAATTATTAAATTTTAGGGGTGCTCCGATCAGGGTTTTTGGGGCCGATCACCGATCACTGAAATCAATATCGGCCGATCCGATACCGATCACCGATCGTATTTATTTCCCTTTGTTTCTTGCTGTCTTAGACCTTTTTGACTTGAAGATTGTGGACATGCGCCCCCTAGTGGCCCAGACATAACTGGAGTGTGCGGTGCTCCACCAACTAACCCAAACACAGCAGCGTGGAGCATCTGTTACGGATAACGCAGACATGTCTTGGATTGATGATGTTAGGCAGTGGCCTCCAGTTACAGATGAAGGTAGTTTATCGCTGTTTTTAATGATTGGTTATGGAAATAGCATGATCTATTCCCATAATCAAACACTAAAAACTGTGGAACGCTGCAACGCTGGCTATAACTAACGTCAACAAGCCATAAAGATTATGCTACTGTAACGTTAACGCTAGCGGTAAATTAGGCTATGTGTTAATGTTATATTTAATTTATTTAATCATTCTCCTAAGTCATTTGTAGGATCCCTCTTCGGACCTTTTATTTCATTAAAGTAAAGCCGCTCTGCAGCTGTGAACTCTCACCTAATTTCTTACAAACCTGGAGAAAACCCCCTTCAGCAGATGTGCGTCTCAGTTATCTGAAACCTGGTACCAACCAGCACCGAAGCCATAAAACTCCCAAGATATTCCCGTTGCCATGACAACGCTCAGCCGAAGGTTAGCAAAAGCCTATAACTTTCGTACAGATGACACCCGGAATGTCGGAACAGACCCTCACAAAGAGTCATAAAACCCCCAAGAACGCTGCATGTGAAAGAGGACCAGACAGAAATCTCTCGTCTTCTGAACAGACGAGGAAAAGTTTATATAAACAATTTTCTTACAGGACAAACTACTATGATTTCCTTAAAATGTTATAACTCAAGACAATATGACATTTCACAAAACACCTGAAAAGAAAGACTGTGAAGTGGAGTGGAATGATTTTCTGTTTCAAATTCCATGTCATTTATAACCTCTTTTCCACAGGACAGTTTGTTAAATGAAAGGTTAAAAGTTATTATTATCTTGTGACATAACTGTGATATTTGTGTTTGTGATGTTTTATTTCATCCTGATAATTAAGTTACTAACGGTTTTAAATGTTGTTTAAACTTGTGGACTACAAATGGTCAAAGACTGTGTCTCCCAGAATTCAGTGCGCCGGATTCCAGCGGGAAAATTTCCCATCTTCTGATTGGACAATATGGATCCTACCCCATTTATTTGCATAAACGCTCATGAAATATTCGGGGAGTATTAAAGCCGGATCAGTCCTTTTGTCCTCCCTCTTATGCTCTTACACTCTTACTCCTCTTACACTCTCTTCTTTTTGACGCTCTCCTCTTCTTACTCTCTTAATTCTGAAACTTTCCCTCCCTTTTTTTTATATATTATTTTCTTTGAACTTTGTGGTACGGTAACACTCTGAAATCATTTTGGGTTGCTCAATTTTATTTTTATTTTCCTCAATGCGATTTTTGCTGCACATTTTCCAGTCCTCAATTGTCCAGAAGTGCAACAGTCGTGCAGCATTGACCTTTTTATAGAGCAATCGCTGAATGGTCTCAACTAACGACGTTAGTTGTAAGTGATAACTTTTGCGTGCTGCTGCAGTGTCCAAACGTTCGACGTTCGACACCCGAGAGCCCATGCTTTTGCATTAGTTTAACAATTTTTGATTTTTGTTGCCCGTCTTTTCTTTTGGGGCCGCACGTCAACTTTAACGTGCAATCGAACTTTTAACTGCCGGTTCCTGTCGACCGAAGTCAGAGGCCACGGGACCAACTCGCCTGCCAGACGGGAGAAGCGGTACGACCCGCCGAGTCACGCGCTACGTCCGGAGACTTCCAGAGAGACATCGGCTGAACACGATTCCCGGAGAACGCCACTGCGAACTGTGCCAACCGATGCGCCGACGACAGTAAGCCGCCAGACTCGCCCAGGGTAAGGCTGACAGAGAATAAGATTTGGTGTCTCCCAGTGTTGACGGTTCCGACCGGTCCGTGCGTCACGGACCACGTCCGGACCACACTTGCCCATTATTCGGCAGCTAATTAGTTCGAGAATTGCCCCTCTTTATTAATTTGTTCACTTTGATAACAGATTAGCTGTTAGCAACCCGTTCGTACCCGCCATCTTTTTGTTATGACTCTCTTCCTTCCTTCTTCTCTCTATCGTCACTTCCTGTCATGCGCTATAGCCAAATATGAAGAATTCACGATGTTGATGTGCCTGTTTATATATATATATATGAATGTCTTATATGTTTTGTGTTCTTGTCTGTGTCTAAATAAATGTTGTACAACGTATTAGCGACTCTGATGATTGAATTTCCACGGCCAATCCAACTCGTCAAGAACCCACTACAAATTGTGACTCATTTGTTCTTTTAAGTTTTCCGTCTTTTTACCAAAAGCCGGTGGCACCCCTAGATAATTATTAAAATATTAATAAAGTCACACGAGTCCCCCTACACATTCATTCATTCATTCATTGATTTATAGGCTTGTGCTAGTGCCGAGGGCTACAGCAGCGTCATACTGCTGTTCTTTTGGCCAGAATCGTCCGGGACTCTCAGCGAGGCTATAAGTAGTACGAGATTGAATGTTAACGAAAACTCACCCGGCTGTATTCATTTGGAGCAAAGTCCTTTCTGTTGATATTTTTCACCCACGTCTTCCTAACTTCTTGGTTGTCGGTGCGCCCAGGAAATCGGTGCAAACTGTATGGCTGCAAACAAGGCAGTCTTCGTGCAGTAAAGGCTTGTGTATTTCACATACTTTCTTCTTCCATTGTTGAATTTTCACACCATTGTTGGCACAGTTTATGACGGAACATGTATTCCCACTCGACCGACTCGACATTATAAAAATATCTATTTGTAGAAAGAGAAAAACACTGGTTAATCTGCGAGCCGGTGAAAGTGTCGCTCTGTAGCACAACCCCGCAATGGCGGACGGGGAACTTCCGGGGGGGCTGGCCCGAAACGGTCTATAGACAGTGTATGCGCACGAGAATAGAGCGTTTTTGATCGGCTCTTTTGATCGGCTTTAATGACAATTCTGACCGATCCCGATCATATGCATATCGGCCGATCCGATCAGGTCACCGATCGATCGGAGCACCCCTATTAAATTTTTAATACCTTGAACTTTGTCATTAAAGAATATTGCAAACTCATTACACTTTGATGTAGAAATGAGTTCTAAGGGCAGTGAAACTGGAGGGTTTGTTAATCCGTTTTTACTCTAGCAAATAGGACACGGGAGTTGTTACTGTAGTTTTGATGATTTCAGAAAAATAACTCTACCTTGTTCTACGCAATGTTTGGTTGAACACACACAACTTTTCTTTGTAAATCTCATAATGGACCTGGAGCTTTGACTTGCACCATTTCCTTTCAGCTCTCCGGCACTCCCATTTCTGTGCCCCGACTGAATCTTCTCTTCCCCATGGTGCCTTTTGCCTACTTTTAACCATTCTAACCTTGACAGGAGCAATGGTATCCAAAACCTTTAAAACACTTGATGTGTAAGAATTCAACAGATCATCAACATTAGAACACAGAGTATTTTCAAACCAAATCATTTCCATAAACTGTGTCCCTGTGCTGTCATTTATGAGTCTTCTCTGAACAACTGCAGACCCAACTGCTAGTTTGGGTGAAATTGACAGGTCAAAGAAAATGCAAAAATGATAAGATAAAGCAACATCGACAACATTCACGTTGAAATAGCAACACCCTATGAGATAAGCAGATCTAAAGTGTGTCCCCTTTTGTGGGTGGGCTTGGTCACATGCTGAGTTAGACCAAACATTTCAAGGACAGCAAGGAGGTAAGAGGGACTATGACATCTCCTGGCGGAGTGTCAAATTCACAATGTGCTATGGCTGGACTTGACACCCTGCTAGAGCCTGTCCCAGAGCCATCTTATGGTTTTGGGCATACCCCCCTCCAACATCTCACACTACAGTGCTCAGTACGGGGCAGTCTGCCAAGGGAAAGCATGGGTCTAGCAACCTCGTCAAACATAGTGGGCAAGAATGTGGACATAGCTGCCAAGAATGGTAGGACAGTATATGCCCTGAGCAGGCCCCTCGTGGGTTAGGTCAACGAAGAAAGTCAGCAAAGGGGTGCAACCTGTCATGGAAGGGACTCACCAGTCACCACTGCGTGAACTCCCGGCTTTCTCTCCCACCTCACAACGTAGACCTCAGTGGTTGTTGGGGAGATGACCCGGCCTAGTCACGGCGATGGTGGGTGAGCATTTGGGTCCTTAGGAGGATCGGATGGACCCTTCGTCCTATTCATCTCTCAGTCTCCACGAGAAAAAAAGATACAGCATCGCGGTGCAGCCGGGTGTTCTCCTGTAAAACGTGCCTGGAGCCGTTGTGTCGTCAGACCACACACAGTTCAGTTCCTCTTTTGCGCGTGGATGCGTCCGCGGATCACTTTTGGTACGCTATGGCTGGCGTAAAGTGATGACTGGCTTTTTTTTTAACAGGTGGCTTCGCAGGCGATGTTGGATGGTTCCACTAGCTGTTGGCTGAGTGTGCTGGTAAGCTGGGGTTGATCCTCACAATTGATGAGTTCAGAATCGATGTAGACTCATCGTGGAATCAGAGGAGAGAGAAGCGCTGAAGAGGATGGAAAAAGAGACCGAGAGGAGGAATACTGCTGTATCTATGTCCTGTGGGGCGCGATCCACCTCCGCAGGGACCTCTTTTGAGTTTTGGGGGTTAGCATCCAATAAGAGGGCACTGACAACATTTTAACACCTGGTTATAAAACAATAAACTTTGCAAAGCTCACTGGGAATTTGAGTTGTTTCTGGTGTTCCTTTGTCACAAAAGTAAAAAAAGTCTTTGTGTAACATATGGTGTGTGGCACAACACCACAAAAAAAAGTAATTGACATTCAGACTTTTAAACACTTCAGGGGTCCAAACAGCTCACTGATGTCTGGAGAGTAGTTTCAAACATATTTTTAAGGAACCTGAGAACCTGGGAAACTGCACTGTAGTTAAAGATGTTCAGTCATCCAGAAATATCCAACACCTTGGCACAATGACTCCTGTAGTTTTGTATGCCATTTGCTCTGGTTTCTCTCATTTCTGAAAACCAACTCCAGATTTTGCAGCTGCGCTTCATCCCTCCTTTTTCATTGACCTAATAAACCCATGCTTCTTCACATGATGGCCCCTTGAAATGCTTCATGAAGTTTGCTTGTGTTATTTTTAGCAACATTTGTGCATGTTGCGGGTTGACATGGGATTTTGCTGCTAAAATCATCATATTGCCGGCACAGCGCTAATGCTAGGAGGTTAGCTCTGCTCAACCACTCATATGTCTCTGCTTCTCCACCTGGTGACTGAAAACAGTTGCATGGTAGGATTGTGTCACTTCCTGTGATGGCTTTCAAAGTGACAAAGAACTGGGTTTCTGTTCATGAAAACTACCTGGTATCAGATAATGTGTGGGGGTAAATACGCACTGATTATTTTCAGCGTTATCTGCGAGGATTTCTGATCATGGTGTCGCAAATAATCATTTTGTTCATGATCCTTTAAGAAAAAAAGAGAAAGTTTTACTGACCTCCCCATGTGGCTTTATGCAGACCCCTCAGACGTATGTAGATAAATAAGATCACAGCCAGCAGGAACTGGCAGATAGCATTAGCTGCTGCAGAACCACTTGAAGACGAAAAACAGGCAACATCAGAGCAAAGAAATGAAGATACTGCTGAAACCATTTACTTAGAAACAAAGTCTATTACACTTACACTTAGTTTAATTCAGTGTCGAAGGATAACAGAACGAAGTTACATAAAAATACATCTGTTTCTGCTACAGGAATGAGAGAGATGGTACTCTGATAATTAACAGAAAAACTTACGCGACACCCAAATCCAGACTATAGAGGAGCACATAGTTGATTATTGCATTGAGGATATTTCCAACTGCTCCAGTTATAACTTGAGGCCATATTATTCCCTGTGAAAAGTACAATTGAATAAACAAATGGTTATGTTCATCACCCCCAATATCTCTATGCAAGCCTCCAAAGTGGGGATTTATTTGATCAGAGCCAAGACGCCAATACTCAAGTATTTAATCATGAAGAAATCCTCTGACGTCTCCTTCGTAAGCGTTGTCTGACTGAACTGTGCTCAGCTCATCATTAACAGTCGTAACATAATATAAGTTATGAAACTGTACCTGATTTTGGAGATATCGTGCCTGCAGCTGGTACATAAATGAAGCCTTAAGGAGGAAAAAACAATAATACATAAGTTTCACTTTGACATACAAACAAGGAACATTTAACCGTAAGATTATGGATGACAGAAGCTCAGAGGTGTGTAACTGTCTCGGGATGGGCCACATCATTACCATGATTACCATCAAAGGGACGTTTTTTTCTTTGCTTTCTTAACCAGCTGTGTTCCCAGATTTCCCGCGAGTTCCTGGATTTGGCCTACGACGCCGTTTCTTGACATTCTGGTCTGGACAAACCTGCTCATATTCGTTCAGCATCTGCTGATTTAAAAACGTCTGTTATGAAAGACACTTGGAGGTCTTGATCCTCAACTTGCTATTCTTAGTTGGTGTAGCATGAAATCAATGTTACTTTTCTTTCCTTAAACCACAAGTCCTTGTTGTTAAAAAAATTAATTTTAAATTATTGTGACATTTTGTCAAAAAGTTCATTTTTGTCATAAAAACCACAAAAATCTTTACTTTCATCACACTATTGAGATGTTTGGCCTAAAATAACTGATTTTTCCTCATAAAGTCCATCCATCCATCCATCCATCCATTAACTTCCACTTCATCTAAAGTCGGGTCGCGAGGACAGCAGCTTCAGCTGAGAGGCCCAGACCTCCCCCCCCCCAGCCGCCTCCACCAGCTCCTCTGGGAGAATCCCGAGGTGCTCCCAGGCCAGCCGAGAGATATAATCTCTCCAGTGGGTCCTGGGTCTTCCCCGTGGTCTTCTCCCAGTTGGACATGCCTGAAACACCTCTCCATCCTAACCAGATGCCCGAACCACCTCAACTGGCTCCTCTCGATGTGAAGGAGCAGCGGCTCTACTCTGAGTCTCTCCCGAATGACTGAACTTCTCACCTTATCTCTAAGGGAGAGTCCAGCCACCCTGCGGAGAAAACTCATTTCCACCGCTTGTACCCGCAATCTCATTCTTTCGGTCACTACCCCCAGTTCATGACCATAGGTGAGGGTTGGAACAAAGATCGACCGGTAAACAGAGAGCCTTGCCTTTTGGCTCAGCTCTCTCTTCACCACAACGGACCGGTACAGAGTCCGCACCACAGCAGATGCTGCACCAATCCGTCTGTCGATCTCCCGCTCCTTTCTCCCATCACTCGTGAACAAGACCCCGAGATACTTAAACTCCTCCACTTGAGGCAGAACCTCACTCCCGACCCGTAGGAGGCATTCTACCCTTTTCCGACTGAGGACCATGGTCTCAGATTTGGAGGTGCTGATTCTCATCCCTGCCGCTTCACACTCGGCTGTGAACCGCTCCAGCGAGAGCTGCAGATCCCCACTCGATGGCGCCAACAGGACCACGTCATCTGCAAACAGCAGAGAAGAGATCCCGACACCACCGAACCGGAACCCTTCCGCTCCTTGGCTGCGCCTAGAAATTCTGTCCATAAATGTTATGAACAGAATTGGTGACACAGGGCAAAAAGAGTCCAACTCCCACCGAAAACGAATCCGACTTACAACCGGCAATGCGGACCAAGCTCCCACTCCATTTGTAGAGGGACTGGACAGCCCGTAACAACGGGCCCAGCACTCCATACTCCTGGAGTACCCCCCACAGGACCCCCTGAGGGACACGGTCAAATGCCTTCTCCAAGTCCACAAAACACATGTGGACCGGTTGGGCAAATTCCCATGTTCCCTCTAGGACCCTAGTGAGGGTATAGAGCTGGTCCAGTGTTCCATGACCAGGACGGACCCCGCATTGTTCCTCCTGAATCCGGGATTCAACAATCGATCGAACTCTCTTCTCCAGCACCCCTGCACGACCTTACCAGGGAGGCTGAGGAGTGTCATTCCCCTGTAATTGGAACATACCCTCCGGTCCCCCTTCTTAAAAAGGGGAACCACCACCCCGGTCTGCCAATCCAGAGGTACTGCCCCCGATTTCCATGCGATGTTGCAGAGACGTGTCAACCAAGACAGTCCTACAACATCCAGAGCCTTCAGGAAATCAGGGCGGATCTCGTCCACCCCCGGAGCCCGGCCACTATACAGCTTCTTAACTACTTCAGCGACCTCAGCTCCAGTAATGGACAAGTCCACCCCCAAGTCCACAGGCTCAGCATCCTCAACGGAAGACATGTTGGTGGGATTGAGAAGGTCTTCGAAGTATTCCTTCCACCGCCGAACGACATCTCCAGTCGAGGTCAGCAGCACCCCATCCCCACTATACACAGTGTTGGTGAAGCACTGCTTTCCCCACCTGAGCCGTCTGACGGTTTCCCAGAATCTCCGAGGAGCCGATGATAAGTCTTTTTCCATGGCCTCACCAAACTCCTCCCACACCCGAGTTTTCGCCTCAGAGACCACCAAAGCCGCCGCCCGCTTGGCCCGCCGATACCTGTCTGCTGATTCCGGAGACCCACAAGCTAACCAAGCCCGGTAGGACTCCTTCTTCAGTCTGACGGCCCCTCTCACCCGAGGTGTCCACCACCGAGTTCGAGGATTGCCGCCACAACAGGCACCGACGACCTTACGGCTACAGCTCCGGTCAGCCGCTTCAGCAATGGAGGCGCGGAACATAGCCCATTCAGACTCAATGTCCCCCGCCTCCCCCGAGATGTGATTGAAGCTCTGCTGGAGGTGTGAGTTGAAGATCTTTCTGACAGGTTCCTCTGCCAGACGTTCCTAGCAGACCCTCACTACAGGGGTACCTGTAGTCTACCAGGTCTGACCGGCATTCTCCCCCGCCATCTGATCCAACCCACCACCAGGTAGTGATCAGTTGACAGCTCAGCTCCTCTCTTTACCCGAGCGTCCAAAACATACAGCCAAAGATCAGATGATACGACTATAAAGTCGATCATCGATCTGCAGCCAAGAGTGTCCTGATGCCAAGTGCATTTATGGACACTCTTATGCTTGAACATGGTGTTTGTTATGGACAAACTGTGACGAGCACAGAAGTCCAACAACAAAACACCACTCTGGTTCAGATCAGAGAGGCCGTTCCTCCCAATCACACCCCTCCAGGTAATACTGTCATTACCAACGTGAGCGTTGAAGTCCCCCAGCAGAATAAAGGAGTCCCCATTAGGGGCGCTTTCCAGCACCCCCGCCAAGGACCCCAAGAAGGCTGGGTACTCTGAACTGTCATTTGGCGCATAAGCGCAAATGACAGTCAGAGCCCGTTCCCCGACCCAAAGGCGCAGGAAAGCTACCCTCTCATCCACTGGGGAAAACCCCAACGTACAGGCTCCAAGCTGGGCGGCTAAAAGCAAGCCCACACCAGCCCGTCGCCTCTCACCCTGGGCAACTCCAGAGTAGAATAAGGTCCAGCCTCTCTCGAGAAGATTGGTTCCAAAGCCCAGGCTGTGCGTCGAGGTGAGCCCGACTACATCTAGTCGGTACCTCTCAACCTCACACACAAGCTCAGGCTCCTTCCCCGCCAGAGAGGTAACGTTCCATGTCCCAGTAACCAGTTTCGTCAGCCGAGGGTCGGCACGCCAAGGCCCACGCTTTCGGCTGCCACCCATACCACACTGCACCCGACTCCCATGGCCCTCCCTGCGGGTGGTGGGCCCATGGGGAATCTCATAAAGTCATGAATTTAAAAAAAGGAACTTTTTGTGACTTTTCCGTACAATCATGACTTTGTCAAAAGCCAGTATACTAATTTGGTACATTTTTTTATAATAATTTTTTGACATTAAATATCAAAATTTTTTGTTTGACAAAAAAAAACTAATTTTCTATAATTACAACCTATTGACTAAAAATCAGAAACTGATGTTGTAAATTGTTACTTTTGTGAAATTGTGCATTTTGTTGTAAAATTGCAACATTTGCTAATTTTTGATGTAAAGCTGCTACTTTTCATTATAAAACAGCTGCTCAGCGATCTGCTGGCTGCTCTCTCTTTACCTTAGTTATTCCAGTTTTTCATATCAAGACTGAATCAGTCGCACAGTCACAACAACATTTTTTAATTTTTCACACCTATCCTTATAAACATTAAGCAAAACAAAAAAAAGAAAGAAATATAGATCAATGTATAACAAAGAATAACTTTATTAAAATTCTAAGATTTAAAGTGCATCAATCCCACCCACAGTAAATCCAAGCGCTACATTAGCATCGTCATATTTCCTTGTCTTAACTTTCTGGTGTCTTTCCTTTGTCTCATTATCTTCGTCTCTCTCCGCCTTTCTTTTCATCCCTGTTAAATATTTTTCCTTGGTGTCTCTTGACTCTCCTCTCTCTCTCTCTTGTGTTTTTTTCACTTCATATGTGCTGTGCGCGTGCATGTTTGTCCAAAAAACCCCAGCACAATAGAGCTACTACTCCCTGCGCACACTGACAATGAGAGCGCCACTGCCCCCATTGTAGTATATGTGCAATTACACTTTATTCCAGTACGGCAAAAAAAAAGCATGTTCCCAGGGTCACACACCCCCCTGGCATCATACCACACCCCTATATTAAGTCGGTTTGTAACTATGCAAAGAGCATGTTGGACTCAGTAGTTTTCTCTAGTCCCCTCCCTAACTCGATCAGTGATGATATGTTTAGCCACATGTCATCGCTCTGTTGCTGGTTGTCGTGGTGGTGTCCAGCAAATGACGTGGCCTTTATTGACAATTTGCAGACCTTTTGGAGAAAGCCTGGTCTGATTAGAAGAGACGGCATTCATCCCACCCGGGATGGTGCAGCTCTTATTTCTAGGAATTTGGACGATTCTCTTAGACACTCCCCCTGACAATCCAGGGTGGAGGCCAGGATGCAGAGCTGCAGTCTTACACGCTTCTCTACTGCTTTTCGAGGGCTGCCCCCGACCACTAAAAATAGAGAAATCAACCATGTAGCTGCTAATGTTAAAATGGTGTCAATCGAAAACATTGGTGTCAATTCCCCGTCCTCCAAAAGTCTACTTATCGCGACGTGATAGTGGCGTTAACCAAAACAACCTGATAAAAATAAAAACTGTCAGACATTTGGAGCCAAGAGACCTTGTAATTAGATGTGGACTATTGAATGTCGAGGAGTAGCAGCTGTCTACAACTCCAGCCTAAAAGTAAAAACAAAACCCATATGCAATTAAAATACATTCAAAAGCCTCACGCTAAGTTTAACTATTCCAAACTGGAAATCAGAAAAGCCATTCTTGTTGGTGGTAGTGTACCAGCCACCTGCTGGTGTTTATCTGGAGTTTCTGTCTGAGTTCTCAGATTTTCTAACTGGTTTAGTGCTCAGCTCAGACAAAGTCATCATAGTGGGTGACTTTAACATTCACATGGATGTTGACAGTGACAGCTTTAAATTAGCCTTTACATCTCTTTTAGAGTCGTTGGGCATCTCACAAAAAGTGAAACTGCCTTACTGCTTTAATCATATCCTGGACCTGGTCCTCACCTATGGTATAGATACTCATCACTTGTTAAGTGTCGACGCTGTATTCTCTTCTCTCTGACCACTATTTAATTACATTCAAGATCAGCATTTGTGGCATTAAAACAGGAAATGAAATGTGTCATTACAGCAGATGCCTTTCTGAAGATGCTGTGAATAATTTTAAGGAGGTCATTCTCTCTCATCTCCCTATGGTGAAATATGATAGAATAGCTGAGGGCAATGAACTGAAATTTTCTCCGAGAGATATTGATTACCTCATCAACAATACTGCCGGTATTTTACATTTAGCCCTGGATGCTGTTGCTCCTCTGAGGAAGAGGGTTTCTTACCTTAGGAGCTCAGCTCCCTGGTATAATTTGCATATTCGCATGCTAAAGCAAAAAGCACGTAAAATGGAAAGGAGGTGGTACTCCTCTAAATCTGTGCACTCCCATCGTGCCTGGAAAGATAGTTTAATAGTCTAAAAAAGAGCCCTATGCAGAGCTAGAACATCTTATTATTCATCATTAATAGAAGAGAACAAATATAATCCACGTTTTCTGTTCAGCGCTGTAGCCAGGCTGACAAAAAGTCACAACTCTGTTGGTCCATGCATTCTTGCTACTCTCAGTAGTGAAGACTATGAGCTTTTTTTAGCGGGAAAATAATCAAAATTAGATTGGATCGGCCAAGCCCAACTGGCGACGGCTGTGGACGTCCCTGCAGCTTCGTTGATTTCTTCTGTTTCTGATTTGACTCTGGACTGTTTTTCTCCTGTGGGCCTCTCTGAGTTGACCTCAACTATCAGCAAAGCTAAACCATCTACATGCCTGTTGGATCCCATCCCAACTCGACTGCTAAAAGATGTCATATCCTTTATTGGTATATCAATTTTGGATCAGATTAACCTATATCTACAATTAAGATATGTACCACAGGTTTTTAAAGTTGCAGTCATTAAACCTTTGCTCAAGAAACCATCTCTTGATCCGGACATCTTGGCAAACTATAGACCAATATCCAACCTTCCATTTATCTCTAAAATTCTGGAAAAAATAGTTGCTAGCCAGTTAGGAGAACACCTGCATAGAAATGATCTATTTGAGGTCTTTCAGTCAAGGTTCAGAACTCATCATAGCAGAGAAACTGCACTGATTAGAGTCACCAACGACCTCCTCATGGCCTCAGACAATGGATTAGTTTCTGTCCTTGTTCTGCTGGACCTCAGTGCTGGTTTTGATACCGTTGATCACAGCCTTTTGTTGCATAGATTAGAGCACACTGTTGGAATTAAAGGGACAGCATTAAGCTGGTTTAAGTCATACTTATCTGACAGGTTCCAGTTTGTCCATGTTAATGACGTTTCTTCTACACGGACTAGGGTCTGCTATGGCGTCCCACAGGGTTCAGTGCTGGGACCAATCCTTTTCACTTTATACATGCTGCCCTTGGGAAAAATTATCCAGAACCATGGCATAAACTTTCATTGCTACGCTGATGATATGCAGCTGTACTTTTCCATGAAACCAGAGGAAGCAAAACCTTTGGCTAAACTTCAAGAGTGTCTTAATGACATTAAGTCCTGGATGTCCTCTAACTTCTTGCTTCTAAACTCGGATAAAACAGGGGTTATTGTCTTTGGTCCCAAACACCTGAGGAATGGTTTAACTGGGTTTATGCTGGCTTCCAGCACAGCTGTGAAAAACCTTGGAGTCATTTTTGATCAAGATATATCATTAAAGTAGCATATTAATCAGGTTTGCAAGACTGCCTTTTTTCATCTCCAAAATATTGCCAAGATTAGGAGCATCCTCTCCCAGGGTGACGCTGAAAAATTAATCCACGCGTTTGTCAGTTCTAGACTGGATTATTGTAATGCGTTGTTAGCAGGATGTTCCAAAAGCTCGCTGAATAGCCTCCAATTGATCCAGAACACAGCAGCGAGGGTGCTGACAGGAATCCGAAAGCGAGATCACGTCTCTCCCGTGTTAGCCTCCCTCCATTGGCTTCCCGTGAAATTTAGAATTGAGTTTAAAATTCTGCTTCTCGCATATAAGGCCCTTAATGGCCTAGCTCCCCGTTATTTACAAGACTTGATAGCACGTTATGCTCCTAATAGAGCTCTTCGCTCTCAGAGTGTAGGATTACTCGTCGTTCTTAGAATATCCAAAAGTAGATTTGGAGGACGGGCCTTCTGCTACCAGGCACCTTTATTATGGAACCAGGCTGACACCATCTCCATCTTTAAAACTAAATTGAAAACATTTCTGTTTAATAAAGTCTACAGTTAGTCTAAACAATGGTGTGTAGGGGCTAATAGTTATAGCCATAGTTGTAGGAGCTAAGACTAGAGTAGGCTCGTCTTAATCACAGCTTCATCATAGCTATGCTGCTATAGGCCTACGCTGCAGGGGGACACCAACATTATCTGCTGAGCGGTGTCTCAACTGCTCTTCTCCATTTCTTTCTCTTTCCTCCTCCCTTCTTCCTCCTCCAGCTCATTCCATAGTTAATTAGGAGCACCTTATTACTGTAACTGTGCTCCGTTTTCTTTCATGTAATTTGTTGTGCTGTATGGCCCCACCCCCTTTTTTTTTCTATTTTCTTTCTGTATGTTTGCAGGCCAGAGTTTCCTGAGTTTCATGCTGACTTGCAGTTCCATCCTCTGTCCATCCCAGCGTTTACCTCCACCTATGTGTGTAGATGTGTTCGGGGTGCCGGCTGGTGTGGTGACCGGTGATCTAGTCCTCTGACCATCTCACCTCAGTGCTGCTACCTGCATCTGTTTATGTTTATGTAGTCATTACATTCAGTCATTTGTGTGCTCTTCTCTCTCTGTCCTACATCCTCTCTTTTTCTTTCTTTACCCAGGTGGCCTTCTGCAGGAAGGTCCCCCCATATGATCCAGGTCCTGCTCAGGGTTTCTCCCTGTTAAAGTGGAGTTTTTTCTTGCCACTGTTTGGCTTACATGTTTTTTTTCTCCCGCTGTGGGAGTTTTTTACCTGCTATTATCCTTGTTTAGGATTCAATATTATAATTTTAGTTAATGATATTTGCTTAGGGGTCATGCTCTGATTCGCTGTAAAGCGCCTAGAGACAATTGTCATTGTAACAGATGAAAAACAAATAAAATTGAATTGAATTGAATTACAGTGATCCCTTATTTTTCGCGGTTGATGGGGACCGGCGCCCCCCTGCGACAATCAAAATCCGCAACAACAAACAACAACAAAACAAAAAGTCCAGTTTTCTCTGCATGGAACGAGCACTTTATTCTGGTACTGCAGGAACTTGTAACATCACACAGGTTGTATTGTTGGGCTCTTGTCGGTTAACAGAGAATGTAAATCTGTACACGCTGGGCTGCTGTTGATGCTCACTACACTTTTCATCTAACCCCGTTTTCATTCTGCCGTCCCACGACACACACACTACATTACCCATAAGGCCACACCATTACCCATAAGGCCACCTTCTTAAAGGGGCCAGGCTGGCTCACAACATTTCTTCACTGTGAGAGAACGCGCACAACATTCTGTGATGTTTCCGTGATTTAAAATTTTTTTTTTAATTATATTATATATTTCTGAAAAAATCCGCAAAGGACTAAAACCGCGGTACTCAAACCGCGAAGTTGCAAGTGATCACTGTAACCTGAAATTACATTTCGAGAAGAACAAATTAATTTCCTTGGATTTTCAACAGGCAGAGCATCAGCCTGAAAGCTGAAGAACATTATTTGAGGTCTCATTTATCTACAGAGACCCAGAAAACGAATAAAGGGCCCCACAGTTGTGAAGCTCTTCTTGATTTATTTCTGCTAGATCTGTTTAGGTGAGCCAACCCTCTTAAAAACTGCTTCAGTAGTTCAAACGTTTTTAAAGATGAATATTGAAACTCACCGGCAGGGAAGGCATGAAGATGTTCACATACATCTGGGAGAGTCTTCATGTATGAAAACAAACAAAACAGACATTTGTGTCAAACTGCCATGAATTAAGTAAAAACATTCTCATTTGGAGTCAAATGTTCTTATTTGGAAGACAGGCTGAAAACTCTGCTGGACATAGAGGTTTCTACAGACAATCTAGAGTGATGCACAGAGGCAACGCCATGTATCAGAACATTAGAAACAAAAGCAGGACTAAAACCCATCAAGACAAAATACATGCAAGTCAAAAGAAATGCATAAATGCATATTAGAAAAAACACTAATAAAATTGATAAAAGACAAAGATTGACTTTTGTTATCAAAGTTCTCCACTTTGATAACAAAAGTTAAACGTAGGAATGTCACCCCCTACTTGCTCTGATCCAGGGTTGTACAGCTTTCTGAACTGGTCGAAAACATGTAATTTAAAGAGGACATTCCCTTTGATTTTAATTTAATTTGAATGAAGCAACAGTGGTGTTGGCGGTGAACACTAGTCTCCTCACTGTGAGGAGTTTCCCTGTTTGAAGTGGAGCCTTTCTGGCTTGAATTTCTTATTGTTCGGCTAATTAGGGACACTAAATTGAGCAAATTACCCAACAGCACTTGGGGATCACATTAACTCAATTTTCTTAAGTCACTTTAGATTAGGTCAGACATGGAGCTGTGCCAGTGAACGAGGTGCTGTAGGGGGGCTGACCTGGCGACCTCCGGGTTTTGTCTAACAGCAAGTAGGAGAGGCTCAGTGTTGATGAGGATGGCCCAGCAGGGGAAACAGGCCAGCAGCAGAATCAGAATCCCTCTCTGAAGAATCACACCCACACGCTTCAAGTTACCGCTCCCATATGTCTGCATGAAACAGGTACATACACTCAGCCCGGCGTCAGGAAACACAGAATCACACCAGCTATCAAGGGTGTGATCAGTCAAAGAAAACTAACCTGATACAAAAACTCACTGCATGGTTCTAGATACACAGACCAGGATAACCTGGGAACCCAGCTGCAACACCTGTGTTTGACTTCACTAGAAAAATACAGTGAAAGACCAACTGTACCTGCGATATGAGGGTATCACAACTCAACGATAAACCGCTGCCAATGGAAATACCGGTGACGTTGACAACCTGCAGATGAAATAAGGACGCATCATTGAGGGTTAAAACATGCACGTTGACAACCACGTAACACCAACGCTGTTATACTGGGATACAAACAAGTCTCCTCACCGCAATTGATAACGAAACCCCTGCCAGTTCAATCTTTCCCAGGTGACCACAGAACACCATGCTGACAAAACTGATCATAAAGATCATGAGCTGGGAGATAACCTGGAGAATTAAAAAAATAACAGTGATCAGTATCAGTGATGAACCTTTTCATGTCAGAGGCAGTAAAGGAAAAACAAACATTCCTTACATGCAGTGAAATTAAAATTCACAAGTGTCAAGCTTTTATCTTCCTTCCTGCTTGGACATACAAAGTCATCTATAAAAGGTACAGTATACAGTGTTTCCCACAGGTCCATTTATTCGTGGCAACTCGCCACAAATAAATTTTGGCCGCCACAGATACATTTTTTTGACTTGCCCTCGCCTCCAGACTGTTTACTTTGTGAATGTTGTTAGTCCTTATAATTCTGGCGCATTGGGTGGCGGTATGCATTGTGACACCGCCTATAGATTTATAAGTCCAAGAAGAACTCACGGTGGGCCTATAAATCGAGAAAACGCAGAAGAAATCGTGGTGGAAGAGGCGTGATTCAAGTGAAGAAGATACAGTCTATGCGAAGGTAAGACTTGCTGTTAGAAAGTGGTAGGGATGCACGATAACTGTTTTTTAATACCGATATCGATAACCGATAACTTTCAGCTCCTAAAGGCAGATACCGATAACACACACATATACCTAAGATCATTACATCAATACTATGACCAAAATCAAAAACAGTTTTGACTTTTTATGAACAGATATTTATTTTTTCCAAAGAAAAACTACTGGCAAGCCTCTCAAACATTTTCATAAAGCTATCAATAAGGTGCATTACTGACTGATATAAAAAAAAATAAAGGCTCCTTGAACTGATGGAAATACATGCATCAGAATTACAAACAGAAAAAGATTAACATTTAAAGGATTTTGGCTTGTGGTTCCATTTAAATTAATACCTTTTAACCCTTAGATGCATAAGTGGGGTCAAAAATGACCCCATGTGTTGTTATTCTTCAAAATCTTTAAAGTTAAAAGTTCTAATGTTTTCCTATTCCAGGTATTCCTCATAAAACATGTTTGTGACATGAGGCCATTTGTATTTTTATTTATTTTTTCATTAATTTTAAGAAATTGCAGTTTTTGTATCACTACCCCACTCTTCCATAAGCGGGGTCAAAAATGACCCCAAGCATTTCCTATGGAATTTTCTATGAACTTCTATGAAATCCTATGATGACAAGAGGACCAGAGCCTGCTGACTGGAAACAGACCACATGGTAGCTTTCTACTACATATGGGACCTGTTCCTGGTCAACTTGTGTTCCAGATGAACAACTTGTGCCATTCAGAGGGAGGACCAAGCTTCTGCAGTATTTGCCGAGCAAGTCTGCCAAGTACGGCATTAAGATTTTCTGGGTTTGTGATGCACGCACCCCATATACAATTGATGGGATCGTGTATACAGGGAGACAACCAGGGGAAGACATCCAGAAGAATCTGGAGGAAAACACTGTCCATCAGTTGTGCAATGGATTCAGATACACAGGTAGCACCGTTACCATTGACAACTTCCTCAACAGTGTGCCTCTTGCAGAGCATCTCCTGGAGAAGGATC